>AZYM01000186.1:0-151783 GCA_000611715.1 Scolecobasidium constrictum UM 578
GCCTCGAGCGCCAGCGCGACATCGGCTTCATGTACAAGGACATCACGCGCAACGTGGTGATCCACCATGGGAGCAAGGATACGCGCGTGCCTGTGGAGAATGTACGATGGTTGGGGGGCCAGATGCGGAAGTGTGAGGTTAGGGTGTTGGAGGGGGAGGGGCATGGGTTGATGGCTAGTGCGAAGGTTATGGGGGGTGTGCTGGAGGAGATGGGGAGGGAGTGGAGGGAGTATGAGAGTGTGGTTAGGAGGGCTGAGAATGGGAGGGGGGTGAGGAGGGGTTAGCTGGAGGCTGGGTAGGGAGGGGAGGGGTTTACTTAATCGCTAATGATGGGTGTGTTGTGGGAGGGCTTCGATGGGAGAGCTGTGATGTAGGTTTGATCTAGGCAGATGTGCTCCGCTGGATTGGATCTTGAAGGATGGTATACTTTCTGGAGATCACTTTTGTTCAATACCCATTTGTTTATGTAGCATTTATCAAAGACGTTTGCACCGATCGCGATACTGCCTCAACTTTCGTGATACCACAGTCAGAATCGTACTGTTAGTAGCACTCTCTCCCATCACGTGATCTGCCCGAAAATAGGCTCGATCTGCAGCCGTAAAAGTGGCTGCAGCAGTGTCCGTTGAACATGCCAGGAACTGTCTCCCACAATTGCTTCACCAAGGGCATTCTTCAGTACCTTGGACGCCTCGATGGAGGACCATGCGTCGCGACAGCCCATGAGCTTCATAGTTCATTTTGTGACGTGTGACCGTGCGGACTTGTGACGGTGTCGGGCAGTGCTGATACTGAAGATCATCACCGCGGTCGGAAACGAGACTCACACGCCGAGTTCGAGCTTGAATCAAGCGCAGCTCACTGCCTTCCTAGCAAGCTGCCTCGTTCACTACGAACATTGCACAGCACTGATGGATACCTTGAGACGTCCAAATGTTGATGAAGTTGCAGAACGCCGAACCAGCATTCGAGGCGTGCTTTGTCGAATACTTGGGCAGCGTCAATCACACTCCCGCCCAACGGTTTTTATTCTGAAGTCTGGTGCGGGACCTGGTGAGATGAAGAGCTTGGATGAATTATGCGTGAAGGTGCTCTGGACTCAGGCTTTGGATGCGTGGCGTTGCCCGGTGCCGCTTCGATAGCGGGAGCAAAAAAAGACAGTCCACTACGACTTCCGTCATGAGTCAACTGGAGAGAGCAATCCGTCCACATGTGGAAGCGCCTCCTCGCTGTCTGTGAGTTTCACGGTCTCAAAATTCCACTTATCGTCAACTAGATTCCAACGCTAGCAATTTGCTATGGTGGTGCACTGCAGCATCAGGAGACGATCACGATGGAGTACAGGTAATGCTTGCGGCTCTGTGCTCGCTGAGAATTGCCCTAGGAACTGAAGCATCCGGCTCAGCAACATGTCCCGAAAATATGGCACTTGCTTTCGTTCCGGGTGGGATCACTCTAGCGCCCTTCTTATACTTGCGCTTTGTCTCTTGTCACCGGGTATGCCTTCTCATCAGGCAGCGATCTGGCTTGCGCTACACGCTTGGGATCCACAGGACCGGCTCAGCACAGATTGCTACTCCCTGCTTGGATAACACTTCCTGGTCAAAGCTGCGTATAAGAGGCACCGAGAACTAAGGTTGTAGACTTCGAATTTGCAGAACAGATGGACGACTCTCGGGAGATTGTTCCGACGGCAGATTCATCAGTCCTCGTGGTCCGAGTAACGCATCAGGTGCGGCTAGCGATGGGGATCAGCATCAGTACAGTGATTTGCGACTATGAGAGTTCTCATGCTGGCTTACAGGCCATCATAACTTCGGAGAATTGCAGATCGCTCCACAGGAAGTGTCCGTAAGCTCTCGAGATCTTTGGTTCAGCCACCCCTGCCGCATAAGCTGCTTTTATGCTCAAATCTTAGGGAGCCTACGATGGTGCAAGAAGAGCCTGGACGCGAGAAATGTCGGTAGGCTGCGGCCGTGTGCCAATCTTCACCTCCACCTCACTGTCAACTTTCCTGGTACAAAGCTCGAGAAACAAGGCATCAACTGCACACTACAAAGAGAAAGCCTCAGAATGGCTAGGAGGAGATCGGTTCGCTTTATTCCGGACTCAACGACTGCATCTTCTTTCACGTTCAACTCTCGAGATCCAGAGAGCCTGGCTGGTGCTGATGTTCACCAGCATGACCTGCAGCTCATGGAAGAGCACACGAAACCTCCCAAGAATGTTAGTCGCAACCGGTCACGGGGTTTCGACGCACGCCTCAGCAACGTAGCCACACCACTATCGTATTGCTCACGCTTCTTTGCTTGTCCCTAGACAGCTCAAGTGGACTCCCATTCTTATAGGAAGTAGCAAGGCTTCATCTTGAGATCAGCCGAGCATACATCTATCCGGCGCCAATCATGCTGCTCAGCGCACGGTCGTGCCGTCTACTCGATCATCGATGTTTCCGATATGAGAAGCTTCTCCCTAAGCGTCTGTCCATCAGCTTGCCGGACCCAGGCAAGCTATATCAAGCATGGAGCAAGGCTGTGCGCCGATTCAAAAGTCCCATCGACATCCCTTGCGATGGCGGGAAGATGGTGATGGTTCTTAGATCAACCAATTGCGCAAGTATCGATATCTCAAAGATCCGAAGATCTGGTCCACCACCATGGTGCTCAGCATCGCTTATGCTGCATTGCATTGCATACGACGAATCCTTTGGCCCCTGCACTCAGGCACCAAATCGCCCTAATGGAGTTCAGGTACTAGACGCGACCTGATATTCGAAAAGTGATGCCTATGCATTACACCTCTGCTGCAAAGCACGATTTTATATCGAAGCCCTGAAGAGCTCGGCCGACACATGAAGAGCTTGGATGCATAGCATCCGTGAGGTGGCTGATTATGTTGTCAATGTGCTGCATTGCATGCATAGGTGATATATCGTATAAAGCCTAACGGCTGAACAGCTTTGCCGTGAGCAAAGGCCGCCTACCGCCATTGTAATGTTGGAAAGGTGTTTGCGCGCTAGCAGGTTACTCTGTCTGAGTGAATGGGCGCCTTATCTTATTGCGCAGCTCGTCCATGGAGAATGTGGCGGCTAGCCCCGACAATGATCATCAGCATCATTTATACCTCAAGACAGGAGGAAGGGTCACAGACCGAAATCATTGCGCACAAATCATCTCGAGCACGGAAATGTCATGCTGGTCAGTGGACTTAAATGGGTTCCAAGGAGGTTCGACCCGTGCCTGGTTTTATGCCACCGTACTGCAGCTTCGCTTTACACAAGTCCCAACATCGGCTTTCGGAGGAGAACTCAAAGTGCGCTGCACTATCAGGGGTCAGAATAGTCTTGAAAATGAATGACGCCATGAGAGCGAACATAAGAAATCTACAAGGCCACAACAAGGACAACACAAGCGCCGTCTGGAGCAACTCGGGGCATTTTCGCGATGTCGTGCTGCACTCGGCTTGGACGACATATCTCTCGCGGGTGCTGCGCCGCAGACATGTCCTGATATAGATGACGATCATCGTCAGTATTGCGAGCGAAGTAGGCTTCTAAACTTCTGTTCTTCTTCCTGCCAGATGAGTCAATCAATGGGGCCCAGGGCATTAATAAAGTGAGCAAGACCGAAGGAATCGAACCACCTTTGCTTCATCCATTAATTCTGCTGACCATGGTCTGGTGGAGGCTCTTTTATCCGGGGCCGAAGCTCGGAGACTCTGAAGCAGATGAGGCCAGTCAGACGAGATCTCCGCCACGAGTTCAGTCGGAGGAGTCGTCGCGAATAACAGAGCATGTAAGATCGGCCTCTGCTGTTGGGCCAAAGGAGCCATGGCTCAACGTGAATGCGATCGAGATGCACGCATCGGTTCTGCGCCCGGTAAACCTTTGCTTGCCATGGTAAGAAGCACAGCACAGTCATGGTGCTGATCAGCATCATCACCGCTACGTTCTGTCTCCCCGCCATGTATGCCTCTTGTGCCAGAAGATAGCGAGCGAGTGATCGATCGACATGTCAGTCCGGCTGCGAGACTGTAAAAGCCCTGGACTGACGGCTTTCACATCGACATCTTGGGACACCGGGCAATAAGAAGAGCTTGGACAGATCCTAGATTGTGAATGAGTTCTGCTAGCAATCCATATGCACATTGTGTGCGAACGCGATCACCGTCACCCAAACATAGATGAGCCGCCTACGACTTGACACAAGGGAAGAACGAGCTAATGATGATCTTGCCTAGGAGATGACTCCTGTTTCCTATTTGCTTGAGGATCTCAGGCTTACCATCATGTCCCAGAGGTATATGCACTTTGGTCATGATACTGACGATCATCATGGTTGGCGCTTTCACTGGCATTTTGCATGATGCATTTCCAGGACTGAGGATCTTTGAACGACACGAAGCGGCCTACCATGTGTATGTATACATGTTGTTGCTTCTGTCCCCCCATGAGGCATTTCGTCCTCTTATCCTCAATGTGCTCTAATAAGCATCACGTGATTGTGTCGTTCCAAACCTACATCGTGATGTGATCACAATTGGCGTTCGCGAGCTCGACTTGCGTTCAAACTCTTCACCTTTTCCGCCCGGTCGCCGGTACTCAGCACGTGGCTCGCATTGTCCTGCCATGCTGCTGAAGAATTGGGCGTGAATGTGTGATGAAGTTCTACGAATGCCATCTCGAGACAAGGATCACATTCGAGTAAGAAAGCGGATCCGCATGGTCCCGCGACCAAGCTCTCGCCTGCAGTACCTTGCATCTTCCACCCTTACAGCCACCACCGATGTTGCATCGTTACAGAGGATCCAAACTTCGGACCAATCAGGAGCGGTCTCGGGACGGGTAACCCCCGGACAAGGCTGAGCCCATGCGGGCGCATGAAGTTGATCGACAATTGGCCCCCGCGACACTGCCGGACGGGAGGCCTGAGTTCGAGCTGAGTATCGATATGTACTCCATGCTTGAAGGCATTCTTCGAATTCTGTGTATCGTGCTTGACCTTTGAAGTTTCTGCTCCTAGCTTGCCCATCACAAGCACGCGCGGAATGTGAGATCTTCAGCCACCACGGAAGTTATGATGCATCTGCTCCTAGCTCTTTCAACTTTTTCGATATGTATCGCAGCGCGGCCAACAAAGGCCCTTGGAAGCGTGGATGGTGAGCTAGAGTGCCATCGAGCAGAAGACTACAGCACGGAGGTATCGTCACTCATGCTATTCCTCGTTGACCATGGCTGATCGCATCTCCAGTGGTTCTTAGAGAACACCAAACCAGAGTACCGCAACCTTTCCCTTCAGAATAATGCCCTCTTCTACTCGGCTGGCATGTCCAAGACAGCCATTCAAATCGCGAACGAGTCCAATCTGAAGACGATCTGGGACATCTGGCCCTGCTACCTGTACGACCACCTCAACCACACAGGGAATCCACTACGATGTATCCACGGCGAGGACGAGGAGCGGCAGAACTTCTTCGGGAACATGTCGCAAGCATTTGCAAAGATGGCGCAGAATTTCTCGACGGTGCTGCATAGCTGTGAGAATTATGGGAAGCCACCTGTGGACGGGATATGGGCGATGGTCGAGTTCCCTGCGCTGCAGTCGGGGGGCCTTGTTGACTTTGTACGCACCCTTCCGGTATGAGAAAGTCTGATGATCAACAGTGCTGACGTGAGATTAGCTGGAGAAGATCAACGAGAACAAGACGCTGTCTGAGATCTTCTGGAGACGAGCGCGGAAGTATGTCGGCGGCTTATGGGACGACTTGTTTGGGAATCATGTTCCTCCTCATGGCGGTGATCTCAGGAGACGTGATGTCCATGACAAGCCTCGAAGACAGCCACCACCCCTCCCTCCAGACTTCCATGGTACATGCATGTCGCCTTCGCAGCTGGGCTTCTTCGATAGCGTTCGGTGGTGAGATCTCATCCTCAAGCGAAGTCTGATGGCTTGAAACTGCACGCTCGTCTGCAAGGAAGAACGGAGATCTGCTGAAAGCATGGACATGGCATAAGCACAAGTGGAGGGGTGCAGTTACCAGCTACTCATCGCTACTCGCCACCCAGTAAGCCCTTCTCAGCCATGCGCTGAAAGACCGGCGATGGATCGAGGAACGTCTCCGCGCGATAACACCTCAGCGATCCATCACCACCCGGCTTCACGAAGAATGTCGCAAAGCCAGGGATCTGAATCACATCCTTCGCTGAATCATCGCCCTTCACAAGATAGCGTATCGTCGCAGCCTGGTAAATGCGTGGAGGCACGTAGTCTGTCCACTGCTTGTCAGTATCGCGAGCATGGATGAAACGGGGATCAGGGCATACCAAAGTACTCGACATCATGGGTCATCATGTCAAGTTTGCTGAACACATCCTTGAACATCTGCAGAGCACGTCAGACATGTTTCTCCGAAAGCAAAGGCAACACACGTACTGCTTTGACACTAGCTCCTGAGATGACGGGGTTGTTGGCATACTGCAGCGATGCGTCTTCGGTGAAGAAGTTGTCTAGCCAGGTATCTGCATCTAGGCTCTTACTTGCTTCGTGGAACTGTTTGGTGATGGTTAGACTTTGATTGAGTTTGTCGGTGAGTCAAAAGTACCTTCTCTAGCCAGTCTTGTATGGCTTCCCTGCTGAGCGGATTATTGGTAGACATAGTCAATGAGGCGCCGGGACTGAGCTGCGCATCTAGCAATCGTCACTTGATGCATAGTTTATATATTTTGGAAAATGCTCTTGGTCTTGAATTTGTCAGCCGTCGTTTGAGCATATTGATCGTGTGAAGAACATCGCACCATTCGCTCATGTCTTGCCGTTGAGGGTACTGCCCGATTAGGCAATGAGATATGTCTGCTTTCGTCTGCCCCTGCAAGCAATCGGATTCATGCAATTTTCAAGCTCAAGAAAGGTGCCTGTCGTATTATAGCAGTGTCGAAGGTAGCTCAAATGTCGCGTGTGCGATCTAGTTTTGTGATCTCTACCTATCCATAAGACTTCATGCATCATCATGTATGTTCGACTTCAGGTCATGAAGCTTCAGTGTGGTCGCGCATATGAGAAGAGCGCAGTTGTCATTATTGATTGGGTATACAGTACATACATAACGATGGTCAATTCCTTTCTCCGCTCCATGATCAAGCCAGTACCACCAGCCCAAACGCCCACTCCATCCGGGATCGTAGGATATACTCAATCCCATGCCAGTGCAAGAATGATCGTAAATTGTCTTCTAAACTCCCAAGTTATGCCTCTGGCATCTTCATCTGAAAGACCTCTTCCTCTTCGTCGTCGTCCTCGAGCAGTGAGACACCGCCGTCGATGTCGTCTTCGAGATCCTTGGCTAAGATGCCCGCCTCTTCCATATCACGCGCCTCGATCAGCTCTTCCAGTTCACGAAGAGGGTCTTTGCGCTTCGGTTTCGCGGGTTGAGAGACCTGCTCGTGGTTCTGCGTGCTTGACGAAGGACGAATGGTGTTGCTCACGGCGCGGCCCTTCGCGTACCCAAGTGTCTGGTAGCTAGCCGCCCGCGCATTATTGCCCGACGCAGAGAGCGATGGCGTTTTCTTGTGTCCCAGGACCGAACCCATCGGCACTTTCGCCTTCGTCGCCGCAGTCGGCGCCGCATAGCTCGGTACTGTCTTCTTAGGCTGGCTCAGCGCACCAGCCGCCTCCCTACTCTTCAGCGTGCCCATCTGCCTCGCCATTGGCTTTGGAGGTGGCATGACTTTCTTCGGCGCCACTTCATCATCGTCGTCGTACTCGGGATCTTTGAGGAGATCCAGCGCCGTGCGCGTGAATTCCTCGTCTTCACGCGCGAAACGCTCCCGCTCTTGCCGGTCCCACTCCGCATACTGCTCCTCCTCCCTCTTCGCCTTCCGTGCTACAAGCGCTTTCTGCCGCGCACCCTCGAAGTTTCCCGTGCGCAGGATGGAGAAGTCAATTTTATCCCACTCGTCATCAGACGGCACATCCGGGAGCGCTGCACACATCGTCAGTACTTCCGTAATTCCATTTCCAGTACGTATATCGTAAGACTCACGAGTCGGTCGCGGAGGGATATACTGGATCTCCTCGTTTGCCCAGTCGATCTCCGGTTCTGCCTCTGCTTGCTTGATTTCCTGATGTATCTGTATGCGCGACGCCCGTCCCACCGTGCGTTTCTGCGTTTTCTCTGGGGAGGGACCTGCCGTCTTCTTGGGCGCGGGTGTCTGGAAGGCTGTCGCTTTCGCGTTCGTTGTCTTGAAGCCCAGGGCTGGTCGATCGCGTGCTGTAAATCCGTCAGTGGATTGAATCGTGCTAAGATCCCATCGCCAACTCACGAGCAGGTGTTTGGAAGAGGTTCTTCTCGAGCTTGGAACCTGCTTGCTTGCCGCCGCCTTTCTTGCTCGTTCCTTTTCCGCCGCCGCCGAATCTGTCCACCTCGTTCTCGTCGTTCAGAGGCACCTTGCCCGGCGTCTTCGGAGCGAGTTTCGCGGGTGTCTTCCCATGCACCTGGTTCAGTGGTTTGGCCGCCCCAGCCAGCTGCCGTGCGTGCACCGCATTTTCCTGATCGATTCGGGAGGATAGCATATTCGATGCGTCGATAGTGTTTGTTACATCTGAATAGTGTGTTGTGTGATCCTATGCTGTCGGTCGACGGATGTGCTGATATCCGTTAATGTCTAGGATGGTCATAGTTGTAAACACAGGTGTTGGCAGGGCGATCAGGATCCCTTGTCCACATAGCGGGGCAAGCACGTGACTGGGAGACCAGAAAGAGCGAGCGAAGCGCACCCCTGGCTGCGCCTCTCCCGCACTACTCGCCCAACACCAACACCGCTACTACGCCGTTCAGGGACTGCTATCAACACTGCACCACTCTTGCGTCCTCCTCTGATAAATCCCCGCGGCACGAATACGCACCTGTGTCCTGTACTCTTGTTTGACGATCTACACTTTTGAGCCTCTAGTTTTTCGCCTGAGAAGATTACAACATGGACGCCATCAAGAAGGTAAGCTGCACTACCCCTCCAAAATTTGGCTGCCTCCTTGAAGAAGTGGTAGCATGCACGCGGACCAGCACCATCCACACATACCACCTCTTACACGCCACTTCATCCTCTCACACGAACAAAGAAAGTATATTACCATCCTAACAATGTGAGTATAGAAAATGGCGGCCCTCCGCGTCGAGGCCGACGAGTCCGCCTCACTCGCCGAAGAACTCAAGGCCAAAGTCAAGCAGCTCGAGCAGGAGAACCTGGCCAAGGAGCAGGAGATCACGTCGCTCTCGCACAAGAACCAGGTACTAGAAGCGGACCTGGAGAAGGCCGAGGGCCAGGTCAAGGACCTCAAGGTCGCGGCCGACGAAGGGGGTACTGCGACCTCGCACAACGAGTCCCTGACGAGGAAGTTGCAGGTGCTTGAGGAGGAGGCCGAGCAGGCGGATCGGAATCTGAGGGAGACGAATGAGAAGTGCGTTGCTCTTGGTCCTTCCCTTCTTTATTTTAATAGTTTGGCTGGTTGTGCTAATCATGAATGGATAGGCTTCGCCAGACCGACGTCAAGGCCGGCCATTACGAGCGCAAGGTCCAGGCCCTCGAGCAGTCGAACGCACAATGGGAGACCAAGTACGAGGAGATGGCCAAGAAGTATGCCGACACGAAGAAGGAGCTGGACGACTTTGTCGCAGAAATCGGTACCATCTAATTTCTGCTACTTTGCACAAGCGGCACAGAGAAATCACACGCACAACAAGAATCACAGCAGCAGCACTCATCAGCCATTCCATCTTCTTCATTCACCCTCCATTTCACACAGGTTGAGAGATTGCTTGCTAAGTTCCGATCCTTTGTGTTGTTGTAGTCGAGTTCAATCCTTCGGCTGCTCCCATGAGCTCCACCGCTTCGAAGGTGTTGATCTAGGCTATCTGTGCGGGCAAGAGGTGGATCGAGTCACGAGGTTGACATCGGCGGCACACGAGCGGACACTCGCCTTTGCGTGTTTGATACTCCCCCTTCCTTTCCCCTCGGCGATCACTGGGCGCGCGGTCTCATTTGCAAGCGGCTAGGAGCCTGGGACGGAACAGCTTTTAGAAGAAGAGAATGAGCGAGAAATAATGTCAGAAAAAAACATGGACTTAATGGGTTATTCTATTCATTGATTGACCGGGGGTATCTTCAGTTCATATGATTGCATGCATGCCAGTGAGCAGAATGGTCTTTGGATCCGATGCTCATCCTTTCTTCGCCTTGCGAGCCACGGCGTGCGCTTTCCGCTTCGCCCGGTCCCGCGTCCTATTCAGTTTCCTCTCCTCCTTACTCTCATACTTGAAATTGCGGCTCTTCTTGCGCTTGGACTTGATGCTATCCCCTGGTTTTTCCTTTGACCACGGTCGTCTCTTGCTCTTGCTGTTCCCCGGCTTTTCTGCTGCCACAACTTCCTCGACCTTGTCTTCTGCTTGCACACTCCCGGCCTCTTCCTCTTCTTCATCGTCCGAGTCGCCATGTGTAACGAAGCCGTCCCGTGTGATGTCGACTGCCTCCACCGTTACGGTCGCGTACTGGTCTTCGTCTACGTATTCGTCGTCTTCCGCGGGCTTGTCGTTCGAGTCTTCTTCGATGCCGGTCCAACCTTCCTCTTCCTCCTCTTCTTTCTCCTCAGCGTCGCTACCCAGACCGTCCAATCCATTCATGTATTTCATACTCTCATTCACGGCCTTGACATGTTCCTCCAGATTCTTCTCGCGCTGTTTCTTCAACTAGAATCACAACCTCAAGTCAGCACATCACATTGTCCAAGCTCAACTCAACGTAAGTAGGGAGAGGGGCTTATCTCACCTCCTCGCGGTCCCGCCGCTTCTCCTCCTTCTCCCGCTTCACAGCTATCTCCTGCGCGTGCTTTATACGCGCTTGCTTGCGCTTGTGGAAGCCCGTGAGGTATTCTTGCCGTGCGGCGGGATCGAATACAACTTCTGCCGTGGTGGTGGTTTTGCGGCGTTTGGAGGGGGGCGGCATGGTTGATGTGTACTACTGGAACCTTCAATCTTGGAAGAAAGTCAATTGGAGTGGGATCGTGGTGTGCTGGTCACTCGCTTTTGCTCGCAATTATTTTTTGGAGGATGCAGGCATGGAATTGGTTCCGCGAGTCAGAGAGCTTCGAGACGCGAGTCAGTGCGTCTTAACTTTTGTGTAAGAATCTGTGCTCATTTTGTCACGTGAGAAAAACCAGCCAAAAAGTCATCACCACCTTTAGCATTCTTCGAAAGTTCTCAAATCATATTCCCTTTGTGGCGTTCACGATTTCCAGAATTCGGTACTGAAATTTCTGGATGCAAGGCTGATCGCAATGCTCATTGAACAATTGCACATGAGAGAGGATAGAAACAACCAGATGTATCATTATTGCCACTCTTCATTCATGCAGCTCCTCTTCGTCACGATTTGGCTTCTTGCTCGGCCTTTTCGGCATCTACAGTCCTCTTCTGTGCCTCCTCAGGCTTCTTCTCAGCAGTTGCTTGCTTCTTCTTCTCTTCCTCCTTTCGCATCTTCTCCTGAACCATCTGTTTCTCCTCCTCTGCTTTTCGCTCCGCCGCCTCCTCTTCCGCCTTCTCCTTTTCCTCCTTGGCCTTGATTTTTGCCGTCTGCTCATTCTTCGACAGCTTCTCGAAGGCAGCGACGTCGATGTCCCACTTCTCGACACAACTCGGTTTCCAATTGCAGCTCTCCACCATGCCGTACATTGGATGCACGAACGACGGGTGGGTATCCGGCCATTTCGAGGCGTGATAGTAATGCTTGACGAAAGCTCTGCGGGATTCGTGGTTCCCAGAATCGGAATGTCCTTGGCCAGCGGCAAACGCTTCCACTGGCAAAACCAAGATGCCGCCAACCAGCTTTGACTCCGCAATGTTGTGGAATGTGTCCCAGCTTACTTTGTGACCGAGCTGTGCACTCATGTGCTCCAGCATCGCGGCCGCAAACGCCGCCGGCCCAGTCCCTGAAATGATATCCGTAAAGTTCAGCTTGACGTCTGAGATGGTGGAACCTCGTTCCTTCGCAACCTCCGCCAACCACGCTTTTATGTGTTCAATAAGCTTCATCATGACCGGGTGGCGCGGTTTCGACATGAACGTCCATTGGCAGAACGTCATGCTCTTTCGGCCGAGGATGGAATGACTGGCGAACTGCGGCTGATCGACCTCGATGCCAATCACCATGTCCACGTTGCTGACATTGTGTTGCTCAGGTATCCAGTGCGTAATTGGCTGGAGAGCCTCGACATCTATGTCCGCGTACACACCACCCTCGGCGTACATTATAAGATAGCGAAGTACATCTGAGCGTACGATCTTGTCCTTGATTGACCGGTACCAGTCTATCAAGTCTGGTCGGTTCAAGCCATCGCGTCCATACGCTGTTGCGACGTAGTCCTCCTCGTTGAGATCTGTGAGCAGCTCATAGCGATGGCCTAGATTCTTCTCCGGCCAACTCCTTGCTCTTTTGGCTTCTGATGCTGAGAGTGCGTATGCGTTCACTTTCCACAGCTGCCATATCTTGCGGGGGAACTCTAAGACAACGGGCTCTGGTGCGTGTGAAGAATGTCGTGGTAGAGGGTCGTGGGGTAGAAAGAGGAGGAAAAGCACCAAGCCGGCGAACAGTAGGATAAACTTCTGTGCCTGTCTTGGAATTCTTTGCAACGGCTCGGCGAGAATGTGCCCTGGATGGCTCTTCTCCATGTTGTAAAGCATTTGTGCTAGATGGGCACCCTCGAGGGTGCGGCGTCACGCGTTATTGAACACAGTGAGACATTAGAGATAGCGACAGACCTGCAGCAGAGAGCATTGTCATTGTTCTTACAGATCCTCCAGCCGTGCAAGTGGCCAATCTGGGGCATGTGAAATTGGAGAGGGCGTTAGCCGCCCCCCTGATGTTCGTGGAACCCATGCGCGCGATCAATTTACGCGTAGGAACGGGGGCGACTCAGAGTCCAGGCTTGCTCACGCGAGCTCCGAGGTTCATCTGCATGGCGTTCTTCACCGTCGAGTAGACGCAATATAATTGGCTTTAGCGACTCCTGTGGCCAGTGCGCAGTTACAACGCAATCTCCGTTTATGGCCTCAGATGCGACGTTAAAGGACTAAAGAGAAGCTGCTACTTTTCGGTGAGTGCGGAAACGTGGAGATCACGAAACTTGTTCCAAATTAATAGTGCCCCCGAAACGTTCTGGAAGCTGCGCAGAGCGGGATTCCCCACACCCTTGGCCTCCCTATCATCAACGCCTTCTCAATCCCACCACGCGCTGGACTATTTTCCATACGCAACATCAGATGAAGGAACTCCGGCCGACAGCATGGCTAGACGGGCTCCGTGGGTTCGCAGCCCTTCTCGTCTATATCCTGCATCATAACCTCTGGGCGCACGAAGGAGGAGAGCCCATTTTCGAAAACGCATACGGCTACCAGGACCGATACTACTTTGTGCAACTTCCGTTCGTTCGAATCTTGCTCGCGGGAGGCCATTTCGCGGTCGCGATCTTCTTCATCATCTCTGGCTATGTGCTGTCGCTCAAGCCGATGACCCTGCGCCAGAAACACAGGTATGGCGAGATGACTGAGAACATCGCCTCCGCGCTGGTCAGGCGGTGGCTCCGCCTATATATCTTGGTTGCAATCACGACGTTCATGTTCATGATATGCATGAGCATCTATCCGCCTCTCCAACCGATGATTGAACCGCAGGAGACCTTTTTTGGTGAATTGTCCATGTGGTATAGCGATTTCAAGCAGTTTAGCTTCGTCTTCAGAGAAGGTGGCGTGCCGTGGATGCACTACAATTTCCATGCGTGGACTATACCGCTCGAGTTCAGGGGGTCTATTGTCATCTACACCACAGTCATCGCTCTGTTCAGATGCACTACCAAGGCGCGTCTTTGGATCCAGGTGCTCCTAATATTCTACTTTATGTATATTGTCGATGGATGGTGAATACCTCCTCTCCACGTCTCATTTCCTTGCTAACATTACCAGGTATGCCTCCTGCTTTGTCGGGGGAATGTTGCTAGCGGATTTGCATCTCCTGCAATCGCATCACGAGCTGCCTAACTTCATCTCAAGAATGGCACCATACAGGATGACCATCAGCTACACTGGGCTGATCATCGGTCTCTACCTCGGAGGCGCCCCAGCATTCGGCAACAAAATCGACAACTACCGCGATGCGCCAGGCTGGCACTACCTCTCCTACCTACGGCCCTCCGCAGCCTTCAATCCAAAGGCCTTCTACCTCTTCTGGGCAGCTCTCTTCACAGTCGCCGCGATCCCGAACATCCACTGGCTCAAATCGTTCTTCGAGCTACAGCCCATCCAGTACCTCGGCAAGGTCTCGTATGCTTTTTACCTCGTCCATGGACCTATCCTGTGGACGCTTGGAGACAGAGTGTATGCTGCGATAGGGTTCGCGCGAAGGAATCACGCTGAGGGGATTGCGAGCTGGGTGGATCTGCTGAGGTTACCGGCTTGGGGACCGGTGGGGCTGGAGTTCAATTTCCTCTGCGCGCATATTGTTCTGTTGCCTTTTACTCTGTGGATAGCGGGCGTGGTGACGAGGGTTGTGGATGAACCGGTGCTGAGGGGCCTTGGGCAGGGATACCGGAACCTCCTTCGTGAGGAAACGGAAAAGGAAACAGTAGAATTGCTTGAAGCTTGAGTGCTTCATTGGGAAGGTTTATCTGTTTCCCTCGCAAGTTAATATAATAAAGACGCCTTGGCCATACCCCGTCAGGAACACGGATACTCTGTGAGTGTCTTTGCGCTGTGTAATGTGAGGCACTGTCATTTCTTGACTTCATGAGAGCCAGAACTTGATATCACATTGATCACACTCACAAGCCACCTTATTTTCCGGGGTTTGGTCAAGAAGGGGAGCTTGCGTCCTTTCCATTCCGATAGCCCTTGAGCCTCTTGTTCCCATGCCTTGGGAGTAGTTTCCGTGTCTGGCACTGGCAACAGCGTTGTGACATGTCCAAACTTCACATCTACGCACTGGAGACCAGAGTCATTTGAGCACTAGAAACGTGAAGCAATTGAATTGCCTTCTTGCTGCTGCCGCTTTCGTCGATGAAAGCTATTGGTTGAAGTCCTACTGCTGCCGTTGTGCCTCTACTGCGCAGGACAATTATTTGTTAGAGGCTACAGGTATGGAAATAGTTCCGCGAGTCAGGGAGCTCGGAGGTGCGAGTCAGTGCGTCCTGAACTTTTTGTGCGACAGACGAGGCTGCGACTTTCACTGTAGTGTCGCAAAGTCAATTGCTCTATTCTGGCTTCACTTTCGCTCGTCCTGAAGCCAGCAGTGAGAAGCGAATGAATCAGTAGCGCATTCTCACGTCCGCACACCGCCTTGCGATACCCAAAGATGTCCACCCCCAGCGCAAAGCGGCCGCGCGAAGACGAAGACAACGATGCCTCCTCCTCCTCAGACGACGACTTCGGCCCCTCCCTTCCCACAGACGCGCCCAAGCCCAAGAAGCGAAAGAAGCTACCCTACGAGAAACTCTACGTCGCCGCCCTCCCCGCCTCCCCACGCTACTCCCGCAGTCTGATGCACAAGGACGCCCTCTCCTTCGTCATGTTCACACCGCATACCGACTTCCTCATCACCAGCAGCGTGGACGGCGTGGTCAAGTTTTGGAAGAAGACGGTGGATGGCATCGAGTTTGTCAAGGAGTTCCGGGCGCATAATTCGGAGATTGTGGGGGTTAGTGTGAGTGCTGATGGAAGGAGTTTTGCGAGTGCGGGCGCGGATGGGACGGTCAAGATCTTTGATGTGGTTACATTTGATTTGTTGGCTATGCTGAGCTTGGAGGGCGGGACGCCCGGGTGCGTGTGCTGGTGTCATGGGAAGGGGGCGAGTTTGCCGTTGCTGGCCGTGGGGATGAGGGGGAGTGGGGAGATTCGCATATACGACGGACGGGGGGACAACCAGACGCCCGTGCATGTGCTGAAGAACCTGCATAGGAGTCCTGTGGTTGCGATGGCATTCAACAATGAGTGGGGCTGTGTGGTGTCCGGTGACGAGGGCGGCATGCTCGAGTACTGGAGCCCTTCGAACAACTACGAGAAGCCCGAGGGCGTGTGGAAGATGAAGAGCTCGACGAATCTGTTCGAGTTCAAGAAGGCAAAAAGCGCGCCTGTGTCTATCAACATGTCGCCCAGCGGATCGCAGTTCGCGACGTACTCCTTCCCCGACAGGAAAATCCGCGTCTTCGACTTTGCCACAGGCAAGCTATACCGCACGTACGACGAGTCCATCACCACGATATCAGAAATGCAACAAGCGGGCACCGCGCTCGTCAAACTCGAAGACGTCGAATTCGGTCGTAGACTGGGCATGGAGAAGGAGCTCGAGGACCCATCCATCCGAGCAAAAGTCAACGTTCTCTTCGACGAGAGCGGGCATTTCATCATCTACGGCTCCCTCCTCGGTACCAAAGTCATCAACACCCTCACCAACCGCGTCGTCAAGGTCTATGGGCAGGACGAGTCCTTCCGCGCCCTGAACCTCGCGCTCTACCAGGGCCAGCCGCAGCAGAAGAAGGTCGTTACCGTTGAGATGGCTGCGAGTACGAATCCGCTTCTTGCGGAGGCGGAGGCGCGCGACGCGATGCTCGTCTCCACTGGAGCGGGCAAACAGCGCTTCTACATGTTCACCAACGAGACGGAGATCTCTCGATCCACGCGCGACGTGCAGAACGAGAAACCGCGCGAGTTGGGCGCCAAACGGCGGAAGGATGGGGACGCCAACGAAGGAGACGCCGACGACGAAGACGGCGGGACGGGCACAGGCGCGGTATTACACACCACCTACGGCGACATAACGCTCCGCCTCTTCCCCTCCATCGCCCCCAAAGCCGTCGAGAACTTCACAACCCACGCCCGCAACGGCTACTACAACAACGTCCTCTTCCACCGCGTAATCCGCAAATTCATGATCCAGACGGGCGATCCGCTCGGCGACGGCACGGGCGGCGAGTCCATCTGGGGTACGCCCTTTGAGGACGAATGCAGTGATAAGGTCGGGCATGATAAGCCGTATATGCTGAGTATGGCGAATGCGGGGCCGAGGACGAATGGGAGTCAGTTTTTTATTACGACGGAGAGGACGCCGTGGTTGGATGGGAAACATACGGTTTTCGGGCGCGTTACTAAGGGGGTTGACGTTGTACACAAGATCGAAAATGTGAGGACGCATAAGGAGAGGCCGGAGGAGGATATTAGGATTGTGAATATCTCGGTGCTGTGAGGTAGATCTGACGGCGACTGAGGCTAGTCACAAAATCTAATCGAGGAAGCGTTCTTGCCCAGCTTTGGGTATTTCACTCGGGGGACTTCTATCTTCAAGAGCTTGGAATGCAATATGATTTCAATGAGAGTGCTGTACTGCTTAAGGTCATTTTCACTGGCCACAGTGACCTCACAGGGCGCCGTCGTGGCTTGCTCGGCTCCTGCTGACCTTCTAGGCTTGTATCACTCTCGTGACTGGCACCTGCCATCGCTCTCGTCGCATCCGCCGCGCTAAAGAAGACTGATAACCGTCTAGACCACGACTAGCGCTGGCTGAGGGCAGACTCGAGGTCAGGTGCTATACACACGCTCCTGATGACAGCAAGCAATGACGATGGGCGTTTGTTGAGGGCATTATAAAAGCGTCGCCGACGCAGCGAGGTGGTCTGCTTCCTTACAACATCAACAGCCTTCTTTTATATACTCATTCTCACTCTTGATCGGAATCTGAAGTAAGGCTTTGACTTATATCACAGGGAAGGAAGACCAGCTGAAACCTGTGGCAACGAAAGAAGGCCACCTAAAACCTCTGGCTTCGAAAGCTTCGACATCATGATAAAGACAGGTGAGCTCTGGACGGACTTGGACTCAGGAGAACATATGCTTAACAAGCCACAGTCCTCCTCGCCATGTTCATGGCTCTGCTCCTCCTAGTCACTCCAACCACCGCCCTTTTCACAGCCATCTTCTACAACAACTGCAACTACCCCATCGACGTCGAATTCACCTCCCACAAAGCCAACTGCGGCCGCAAAACCGTCCCCGCAGGCGGCACAGCCAACCACCCGTGCGAACCGCAACCGTGTCCCGAGAACGTCTCCGACAACCCAGACTGCGGTGGCGCGACCATGCTTTTCCACAAGAACGGGCAGAAGCTCGCTACCGAGTACGGGAACCGTGTTGAGAAGGGGGTGCGGAAGATGTGGTATAATTGGAGCAATGATGATGGGAACCCGTTTTTGGGGGAGAGCCGCAATTTGCTTGCTGGTGGGGGGTGTCGGGATCTGATCTGTGCGAAGGGGAGTGATGCTTGTGATTGGAAGACTGCGGGGATCATGAGCTGCTCGCCTGATCCGTACTATATCGCGGCTCACATTTGCTGAGGAGGTGCTCGGCTAGACCTTGCTGTCTGGCAGCTCGGGGCTTGGTGGGAATATGGCATCTGGGATATGGGTACAGGAAGAGGTCGATGGGATATTGCTGCATCATAACATTTGGCATACTTACACCCACAGGGCACTCAAAGATGGTTCCCTTCAACTTCTGAAGGCTATCCGCAGATCGGACAAGGACCTCGAGGGATATACAGGAACATGGGCAATTGCATAGGTCACAGGTCTAGGTTTCTATACATGGACCACATATGGGAAGTAAATGAGGGGAAGTGGATAACAGTTCGAGGACATCATATAGGCTGGATTTGGGACATGAGCCTGCAAGCTGAAGCTGAGCCAATCTCACTGGATGATCATATTGATCCAATCTTTCGGATCTTTAGTCAAATCCAAACACAATCTTCAATTCATAGGACTGATGCATCACGCTTTCGCACCAGCAGAAACAGCCTTTGCGCTGGGAGCTTTCACAGTTGGCGCCTTTGCACTTGGAGCCTTTGCACTGACAGCCTTCTCACTCCCTCCACCGCCTTTTACACTCACAGCCTTCACAGTAGCCGCCTTGACATTGCCTCCCTTGACTGAGACCGCCTTCACAGTCTGCGCTTTGACAATCGGCGCCTTAGCACTCGCAGCTTTCGCACTCGCAGCTTTCGCACTCGCAGCCTTCCCACCACTCCCACCACTCTGCTTCGAAGCCGGAGGCGGGGCCTCAATAGCCTTCTTCGACCCCGCCTTAGATCCATTCTCAATCGCTTTCAGCGCGGCCGCGGTCAATGGTGTCGTGCCAGCTGCGGAAGGCGGCTTCGCATCGCTCTTTTGAGGAAGTGACGGCCCACTGCGGTGGTAGTAGTGCACGTGTAGGTTTGAGCTGCCGTTGTGGGAGCTGTCGATTCGCATGTCGGTTCGTCGCTGGCTGGAGCTGTGGGAGCTGGAGGAGTGGATTAGGATGGTGGTGCGTGAGGGTGCCATTTTCGTGGAGAGCTCGTGCTGCTGTCGAATGAGTTTTCCGTGTAAGCGACGTGCTGTATTGCTTTTAAGCGGCGGTCCAGGCTTGCGTGTTGTTCCTATGTAGGCTCAGGAGGGGAATGTGTGTCATAAAGAAGTCTTGCTTGCTTGCTCGTTTAGATTTGCTCACGCTGATGAGTCGGAGTAATTATGCATGGGTGGATTGTACATGTATGGCGAAGTCATACCTCACCTTTCCGTCACACAATCATCAAGCCAAGGTTGCTTGCGCTCTTCCCTGGTCTAGACTTCTTGCGTGTCGCTCCTTCCCCAGATACGCGATTCTAGCCACTCCACCACGTCACGACGTGTCCATACCGCCCTCCTTATCTTTCTCTTCTTTGACGCCCTTCTTAACACCCTCTAGGAAGGCTTCCACCGCTGCGCCTTCGCCCAAGGGGACGCTTCCGCCCCGAATCATGCCGCCGTTCTCCACCTTGATGCCTAACGCATCGCTGACCATGGGCAAGCCACCATCCCTCAGCGCCATCGTCAAACTACCAAGTGACTGATATAGCTGCGGGCTCCGAAACACCCTCCTCAGCAAATCCTTCTTCTGCTCAGTGGAGAGTGCCTGGATCGCTGCCTCAGCAGCTGCGGGTGACGTATCTGCTGAATCGAAGGATGTGAGGTCGTCGGCTGATTGTGCAAGGGTGAGGATCTGAGGTGGGAGGTATGTGAGGAGAGAGTCGAGGTAGGCAGGCGATGCGTTAGTGAGAGTCGCGATGCAGGTTTCGGGCGTCATCAGGTCGGTCAGCGTGGTGAACAGCTGCTGTTGCGGCTGCTGGTAGCCGCTGCTGGAGCCTACACCGGCGCCACCTCCTCCTAATGATCGCAAGAAGTTCTGTACTGCGTCGTTTGCGTCGGCGTTTAGGCCTGATGAGGCTCTGTTTCACGAGTCACGAATTAGTCTGCTGTTCTTGAGATAGAGTACTGGAGTCTGGATCATGGAACGTGGATCTCATTTCTGAATATCATACACGTATGTGCAGCACCGCAGACACGCCAGTCTAGATGCCGTATTCTTCCCTTGGTATCATGCATGGGCCGACGCCAAACCGTAGCTCAAAGTGTGCTTTATGCTCGCTCGCTCCAAACAATGCGCGCGTGGGATGAAAAGGGATATGTGATCACCTACGCTCTTGCACCATCAGCGCCGCCCTCGCGCGACTCCTCGCCCTCCTCACGGAAGTCGCCTCCCGTGGCGTCAGGCCCCGCGCCACCAGTACTCGTCCGCCTCAGCTCGTCATCCGGCGCGTCTCCCATATCCTCGTCCTCGTCGCCTCTTCCGCCTGCCGAGTTCAGCGCAGCCGGCACGTCCACCTCCTCGCCTTGCAGGATGTCATTGACGACCTGGCCGAGCCGCAGGTCCCGCTCGCTGAAGTAGTTTGCCTTGCCGCTCGGATGCGTAGGTTTCGACTGCAGCCAGAAGAAGTAGCGCTGTGACGAGGAAGAGAATTTGAGACGGAAGATGCGGCCGTTCGTGGGGGATGCGACGTCTGAGGTCACCTTGGGGTCGGTGTAGGGTGTGAAGGTGCCGTCGCCGGGGAACATTATCAGGTCGATCTCTGGCTCGTTTGTGGTATTCGAGCGAGGCGTCCAGCAGAAGTGTGTGAGTTCTGGATCCATCAGCGAGACAGCTCATGACTTGGGGAAGTGATCGCACCATCTTCGACGCTGTTGTATAGGTACACAAAACCTGGAGTATCTTGAGCTGTGAGTGTCTTTCCTTCCTGTTGCGAATAAGATCAGCTTTGTCTGTATTGTACTTGAGCAGTAACGCACCTGATCGCAAAGACCAGCTTTGAATGTTATCAAAGGTTGGAAGGCCATGTTTGGAGATTGTATGTACACTTCGGCATGTGTTTGGTGAAGCTCGAGAGCATCGCAAGGCAGGTGAGACTGTCGTCATGGCCTGAGATCGTTGGGCGCCTCAGGCCAAAATCGCTAGCACAGACATGGTTAGCGCACGTTCATCGCACGAAGAAATTCAATTCCGCGCTTCACCACACAACGATCATCCACCACTTCACAAAAGGTACAGCAACTCTTCCAATACTTCGCTTGAGCGCATTGCTAAGACATAATAGAGATACTCCCACACTCTCTTCACAGGATCCGTCGAAATGGCCGCTGAATCAGCAACGTACGTTGGCGCACTCGCACACTGCACGCAAAATAGCTGGAGGCAGAGATACTGACGGCTGGACAGAAAGAAGTTCGGCAAGGGCGAGAGAACGGTGCCACACCACAGCGAGAAGGCACCAAAGTACTACCCAGCCATCGATGAGGCTGTCGCAAGAAAGGTACGGGCACGAGCACACAAACACTGGCAGGTCTGAGGAAGAGGTGGATATTCGTCTAGATTGCGGTTTAATGCTCAGACTGCGGATCACACAACACACAAGTCATTGAATTGAAGCACTCGCTAACATCAATTGCACCGCAGAGCCGCAAGGCCGCCCGTCCTGCCAAGCTCCGACAGTCGTTAAAACCCGGCACCATCCTCATCTTGCTCGGTGGGCATCACGAATGTTCTGCTTTGCCGATATGAGTGCTGACTTGAGAGCTTAATAGCCGGTCGTTTCCGTGGCAAGCGTGTCATCCTCCTCAAGGACCTTGGCCAGGGTGTCCTCCGTGAGTTTTGCGCATCGCATCTCCCTGATACGAGCTAACATAATTATGCAGTCGTCACTGGTCCATTCAAGATCAACGGTGTTCCTCTGCGACGAGTCAACGCTCGCTATGTCATCGCCACTAGCACCTCCGTCGACGTGAAGGGTCTCGATGTATGTTGCGACAGGACGCGTACGATGAGGACAAAGCTAATGCAAGCACAGAGCAAGGCCCTCGACAAGGTCTCTGAGAGCAGCTACTGGGGCGCCGACAAGGCCGAGAAGAAGAAGGGAGAGGAGGCATTCTTCAAGCAGGGCGAGAAGCCACAGAAGAAGGAGCTCGCCGCCGGCCGCGCCGATGACCAGAAGAGCATCGACAAGTCCCTCATCGCCGCCATCAAGAAGGAGCAGTTCCTCGCCTCGTACCTGAGCTCGACTTTCAGCCTGAGGAAGGGTGACAAGCCGCATGAGATGGTCTTCTAGATTGCTTTGGCGGGTTGAGTTCGGGAGGCGTTGGGATGAGTGCATTTGCATGTGTGCCAAACATTATTAGCACTGTCGGCTGGAAAGGCATCTAGTCGGGTGGGATCACGATGTGATCTCATGTCAAGGGACGGCTTCTGAAAAAGCATAGCCGTCACATACTTCGTAGGCCCCGGGAGGTGAATTTGCCAACTGAGCCTCAATATACCAACTTCTTCGCATGACTCAATATGTATACTTGTTTCCACGTGACATGCTCGCTGGCCACCATGGTACAAGTCTCGCACTCACTTCTACTTCCTCCCTCTTCCATTCAACATCTAGATTGTCTACATTTTCGCACTCTTCGGCTTCTTCTGCAACGCTGGGACCCAAGCATGCCTCCTATGACCGAACAACTCCGACTGAGGCACAAACGTCTTGTAGTTATCATCCACAGTGCCACCACACACAACGATATTCCCAGCCATCTTCGCATTACTCACATTCCGGATATACAAATTCGAACCGCAATCTGAGCAGAAAGCGCGTTCGAGCTCGGAGCCGGAGTCTGTGGACTTATCCTTGTAGATCTTGACTTTGGAGGAGCCGGATGTGAGGGCGTACTGCTCGCGCTTGTAGAGGATGTTGGTTAGGAGGTTCGAACCGCTTGATTTTTGGCAGTTGAGGCAGTTGCAGAGGATGTTGCGGGCGGGGGGGCCGGTGAGGGTGAAGGTTATGGCGCCGCAGAGGCAGGAGCCTGTGCGATCTTGTGAGGTGGAGGTGGTTGATGCCATGATGGGTTGGTGAAGGCGCTAATGGACTGCTGGAGATAAGCTTGGATGTTGAGATGTGACTACGCTCAGTGAATTGAGGGAGTGTGACGAGGATGGCATTCGATTGTGCTAGCTCGCGCTGGACCGAGGTCCCTGATGACGATGATGATCAATATGCTAATGCTAGTAAGTAGTTCACTATGGTCGATTGTCCTTCACATTGGCCTTCACCCGCTTACCCTAATGTCCTCCACCCATCGAAGGTGTAATGACAAGCGCAAGCCCTGGATGGGACCTGGAGGAGCAGACACAGTCGGAGCCATCTCCTGCGACCAACCTGGCACGTGATTTATGCTCGCCATTGTACTCGACAACGTTTTTCGAGATTGGATGGCAGAGAATTGTCGGCGATGCTTTCGTTTGTTCGTCAAACGAGTGTGATTTGATCTGGTCGCCTTGCGCACAAATCTTGGTGTGGCCAGCGTATTCGCGAAAGGGCACAAGGCTGATTCCGCCTACATGGTCAGTTAATGTGATCAATCACATTCATTGGCCGAACACCACACCAACGGAACTTTCCATCCAAACGACAATGTTGGCAAGTCTACACGAGATGGTGTTCTTGGCCTTCGGAGCATAGTCCAGACTTCTCTCTCTGGCCAAGAGCGTATTCGAAGATCTGTGTCAGCCTTGCGATGCTCGTTGTGTCGGACAAGGCTCGAAGAGATGAAAGAACTTGGATGAATATATGATGCAAATCTTTTCACAGAGATGCTGTCCCATTCTTCGGCTATGAAGTGAGGTCAAGATGAAGAACCAAAAAATGCAACTCGATCTGCACACCTACACCGTACCCAGCGACTGCGAGACCGAAAGCAACGATCAGATCAGATTCGCAGATCAGCGAACACGAAGAATAGGCTTCCTCAAAGCACCCGTGCGCATCAAGACTCGCACTCTGGAGCTCAAATCCGGCTTCGAATATACACGCATCCTCTTCGATCTGGGCGTAGACCCCACGCGCTGGGAAGATTTCAGTCGCGATGTCTATCGCACCACGAAGCTCAATGGCAGAGACGAAGCGATCATCGCTGGCACTATCACTGGGTTCGCGCTCCTTGGTTTGGCGGGTGTTGGCGTGGTGTATGGCGAGCGTGTGCATGAGAAGCGGCAACTCAAGCGGCTTATGGTGAACAGAAGCGAGGGCGGCATCTTAGCCCAGGTGCTGGACTCTTGGAATGAACGATACTTCTGCGAGTTTGGAGTTAGGGTGTGGATAGAAGTCAACGAGGCGGCTTTGCGAGAGCAAGCGAAGAAGAAAGGAGAGGACGCACCGGACTTCGTGAGACCGAAAAGGGAATTTAAGGAGAAGACGCCGTTGGTAGCATTCAATAAGCAACAGTGGAAGAGGAGGACGGAGGAGAAGAAGTACATGGTTGTGATGAGTCCGCTTGATGCTCAGGAGCAGAACGGCTCTGCAGACGAACCTCTTCCATTGCGCGAGGCCCAAGATCCATTCGCTGATCCGCCAGTGTATCACAAGTCGCACGTTGATCTTACATGATTGAGCTTGATTGACTTCATGTGCTTGAGAAGTGCTTATGATTGTTTTGATAACCTATAATGCAGGTCATGATTGCCGTAAGGACTGTCTATCTATCTTCGTATCTAGTAATGATCGTAAGGTGTCGTTATACACATTTGTCGTAAGGACCGTCCATGCTTTAATGTATGAAATAATCGCAACGGCCTCTTGGCTCGTCGCTCCCAGTTTTGACTAGGAAATTACTATTAGACATTAAACAAAAATGGCAGCGCCGGCAGCAAGGACTGCGGCGAACATGGAGCCAGCCTGGCGGGCACCAACGTTAGCGGTTGCCAGAACCGGGCCAGGGGTAGTTGGTGTCGACTCTTCGACGACGGGAGTGGAGACATCGATTGGGCTTGGGAGAGGCACTGGCGTTGGCTCTGGCTTTGGCTCAGGAGTCGGCTCAGCAGGAACCGGTGGTGCCTGAGTCTGTGGAGCAGGAGTTGGTGGCAGCTCGACGGTACAGGTGCTCTCGCACTTGTGTGGGCCTTCCTCCTCGTAGTCCCAGGTGAGAGTCTGGCCATGGCAGTCATAGTCGCCCCAGCACTCATCGACCTTTGGTGGTGCGGTTGGGACTACACATTGGCATGTGATATCCTTTGCGCATGGGACGGGACCATGGGTGCTAGTGTATGTGTATGTCTGACCTGTAAAGAGTGAGCACAAAGATCCCGTCTTGGCAATACATAAGAACGACATGGGATAGAGTAGGGGTGCTGCTTACCATGGCACTTGTAGTCCTTGGGGCACCACGTGATTGTGTATGGGGTTGTGACAGTGCAAGTCTGCGTGATGGTGGGGTAGTGAGGCTTTGGTGGCTTGGTTGGCCAGGTTGGCTTTGGTGGGTGAGGAGGATACTTCTTCGAGCTTGAGCTGGAAGAGCTGGAAGTCTTTGGAGGATGTGGTGGGTACTTCTTCGATGAGCTTGAGGAGGATGAGCTGGACGTCTTTGGTGGCTTTGGTGGATGAGGTGGGTAGTCTTTCGACTTCGAGCTCGAAGATGAAGAAGAGCTCTTTGGTGGGTGTGGTGGATAGTCCTTGGACTTGGAGCTAGACACCGACGAGCTGGATGACTTTGGTGGGTAGGGATGATCCTTGGACTTCGAGATGCTCGAAGACGATGAGCTAGAAGTCTTTGGTGGATACGGGTGATCGTCCTTTGACTTGGAGCTGCTCGACGAAGAGCTCACTGGTGGTGGAGGTGGTGGTCGCAAGCCTTGTGGCTCAACCAGAGTATCATTCTGGCGGCGGTACAGAGCAGGCTCTGGCAGCGCAAGCGCGCCTGAAGCGACGAGGAATAGCAAAAACGAGCGCATATTGGTCGCAAAACCTAACGATTGTGTGAGAGTCCCTTGGGAATCTTTAGTGTACGTGGAAAGCGATTGTTCCTGTTCCTGCTTCTCGACAGCGGGAAGAACCAGGCATCGGCCCTCTTCTTATGCACTCCATCCTGAACTAAAAAAAAGTTGGAAGAGGATCCTGCTCAGTCGACTGCCTGTGATCACATCCCGCTCCACGCTCCAGCGGACGGTGAACCTTCGCGCGCAGAACAGCGAACAGCAAGTGGTGTGCTAGACCAGGCACAACACGAGGTTGAAGCGGAGCTACGTGCGGGAAGGGAATCGCTTTTCCCTCATCAGCATTAGCTACTTCTTGGGCTGCAGGGGAAGCTGTTGGGCCGGAAACTGCACGCGACTTCGGCAGGCATGTTGTTCACCATCATGAGGTAGCAAAGTGAGAAACTTTCCGTCGCTTGGGTAGCATCATGCTCATGGTGGGGCGACTTACATCATTTTCGCACGAGGAAAGTTGACGATAGTTCGGGTAAGGGTGTTGGAAGCCTCTGACTCGTGCGCCACATATGGGGATCTAGCCGTATGCAGATGGTGTATAAATAGCTTCGGTCGATTCGCTTGGAGCCACACGATGCATGCAAGTATTGTTCCGACCAATGCCGGCGCGAGCGCAAGGAATAAAAGCAGAGAGGTTGGTAATGCAAAGATGCAACGCTTGCCTTGACTGTCTATCGTATCCCGCCCTAAGAGCTCCCAAGCTACGATAAGTCGAAAACTCTGTCATCAAATGCGCGCCGCTAGCTTACGCTAGAGACAGACTTGCCCTGTTCCTGCTTCTTTTTGACGTACCGCTTCTTCAGGGTGTACAGTGAATCCGCTCTTCGTGCTGTCCGAGCAAGAGTCGATCGAATTAATGGCCACTCGAAATCGTTCTCGTCCTTGAGCACGACGATGAGAAGATCCATATCGTGATTGCATTTCTCCATGAGTTGGCGCAGCGGTGCTGACAAAGGAACTGCTTCGTTCCAGCCTTCCTCTGCCGCCTTTTGCACCAGCACTTCTCTCTCCCTAGCTGTGTTTTTCCAATGGCACTTGCGACACGATCGATTTGATCCTTCTCCAAAGCGTATATCCTTCATCGCCAAAGGGTCAGTGAATTCAACGGGTGTCGTCAACTCCACATTGCACCACTGGCAATGATGTATCCCGCGCAAGTCTTTCGCGATTGGTACAGGAAGTTCTTTCGGCTTCGGAGCTTGTGTTTGGACTAGCTCCTCTCTTCTCGGTCCGATGTCTTTCTGCAGATCCTTCGCATAGCAGCCATGACAAAGGCGAGTATTGGATGTGCCAGTCCCGTCAAGATTCCAGCTAGCAGGCTCTGCATTACACAGCGAGCACATGTCGTAGACCGACGGCTCGATGCGACTGGCATTGCCGTTCTTTGTTGCTTGTTGACCAACAACTGGCGTGCTCTGGGCAATGCTAGGATATTGTTCATGCTCATTGCCCGCGTCTGGGACGACCGCATCGCCACGGTCCACAAGCGCGCGGTCCTGTCCATCGTGATTGTCTTGCTCTCTAGATCGCTCTTGGCTCACCGAAGCATCCTGCTGCGCCATCAGCTCCGGGTCAATCAGAGCTTCGAAAGACGACTGGTTTCCGCTAGCCGCCTGTTCGCTTCCAGAATCTTCATATTGAGTTGACCTGCGCTGAGATGCCTTGTTGCGAGGTCGTGCGCGACTAGATGCTTTGCTGTGAGGTTTGCTTTGCTGGTCGGCGTTATGTTGTGGCAGCGCGATTTCACCAATGTGGCTCGTCTGCGATGCCTCTCTCGAACGGGAACCCTCATCAGCGCTGTTGTCGATGGGAGCATCTGTGTTTGCCTGTTCTTTCACATCTTTTCTTCGCTTTGGTTGGCTGCCTCGCGTTTTGCGCTGATGGCATTTGGCACATATCCAGAACAATTCAGACGCATCCCACTTCCATTGATGAACAAGCGTGGGCGACTGACATTGAGGACATGTGTTCCTTTCTGGTCGTTCGACATGCCGTGCAGTCGGAGGTGGGACAGGATGGCATGTGAAACACATCCAGCACGACTCGTCCGCGTTCCATCTCCACTGGTTTAAAGGTGTTGCTGAATGACAACAAGGACAGTCATCGCCTTCAGGCCTTGGTGTGTCTGGCACAGTCTTCTTCGATCGGCGTACTTGCACAGGTTTTGGTGGAAATAGCGCTTGGTTTAGCGGCTGCTCAGCGATTGACATGCTGTCAGGGGAGTCGAGGTGTGATAGGGAGTCTTGCGCAATTATGGTCTCTCGCTTCTTCTCAGCGCCAACTCTCAGACGATCCAGAGCCTCGCCGACGGCACGCAGAATGCGGTGTTTCGCGCTAACGAGTGTCGCTCGGTCTTGCTCTGCTGTAGCACTTGGAAGGATGAACTCGAAGCACGGAATGTCCTGTACAGCAGGTGGCACGTAGAGCCGACTTGCAAATGTGGCGAATACATCCAATAACGAGGGTGCTTGACGTTCTGTAGTAGCTGCACAAGCAATCGCCGGCTGCGCACCAAGGTCCTCGTCCGCCACGAGTGCAGCCTCCGCCACGGGTGCATCCTCCATGACAAGCTCTTCGACCTCTCTCTTGTCCCGAGACTCGACTGTGGCAATTTCGGCCTGCGTGGAGGCTTTAATGGCTGGTCTGCGCTCTTGTATGGCCTCAGCCGTGGCATGCTCAAATGGTACCTCGTCGGCTCCGTCCCCATCTTCTTGTGATATCTGTGCAACCGAAATGCGACTTCCAACATCGTCCTGCCGTTCGTTCGTCCCAGGCAGTTCTGATGACGCTTCACTCATCGAGACTCCGCCGTCTCGCAGCGTTTCGTGTACATTCACGACGTCAGTAGCAGTGGCTGTCTTCAGATCCGGAACAGGAATCCCAAGCTCGATGCAAATATTGCGCGTTTCATACATTGCTATGGAGGGGAACAGGCCATCTTCGTCAAAGCATATGAACTGCCGGGCAAGATGGTCCAGAACCATGTCTCTTCTCGACGTCTGACTATGGTTGGTGGGATTCGTCTCAACAGATTTTCTTACTTTAGAGACATAATCGGCATCAATCGGAGCGACGGCTTGAAGTGCTTCTGTGAATCGCACACGGTCCAGCTGAATATTGGCCCGCTCCATTCGCTCGATCCACTGCATAAGTGTAGGATTCTCGTCGATGACAGCACGTAAGTCCTCCACAGCCACTGCCTTGCCCTCGTTCTCGGGTCTCGAAGCCAAGTAATCCGAGGCGGCGGTGAAGATGGCCTCGTACTGATCAATAGACCAGCTGGTCTGCTTGTGAGTCCTATCCGGATGCAATTGGTCCGACGCCGGCTTCTGTCGCTGGGCAGATTGATGCATTATGTCTTCGCCAAGCTCTTCCGAGACTGCTCGAGGGCTCGCTTCGGAATCGGGCACAGGGCTAACAGACCTCTCAGAAGGGACTTCGTCAGATGCGAGTTCTAGCAGCTCATCTGCGGGTTGTTGCTCGGGCTGATCCCTGACTCGGCTCCCGGCAGCGTCGATCATTGGAACATTCTTATCAAGAACATTCAGCTGTCCTGGAGTAGGCAGTAGTGATAACTGGTCTCTGTCCACATTGTGGTGATCCTTCTCTTGTGACTGACATTCTTCACGCCCTGTGTCGACCTCGTCATCGCAAAGAGGACCAATGCTTGCTGAACCAGTCCTTTGGAGGCCATGAATGTCTTGCGCCACCGGCGAATGCTGGCCAGCACCCATGGTTGCAGGAGCATTAGCGAGATCTGCAGCCCCCTGGTCCGATGTATTCGCTTTCCTCTGCTCAGAATTTGCTTTATCAACGCTGCCAGATATCGATCTTTCTTCGTGCTTCTCGTCGTCCGAATGGGGACTCGGCTCCCCGCCGATCTCGACTTCCGGCGCCACGCTCTGGTCCTTGTCACTGACGTCTTTTGACTGCGCTCGCTCTATCGCATTGACTTCCGTAGATGCTCTGTTTTCATCGCTCGCAAGCCCGAGGCTCGTTTCCTGTTCAATTGTCCGAGCAGCCACTGCTTCTCCTCCATCTGGACGAGCCGTGTCAGTATCCTGGCCGGCCTGATTCAGTCGTTGCCTCTCTCTTGCTCTTTCCCTTTGTTTGGCTCTTTTATCGGTCCTCTTCTTCAATTTTAATCTCAGGATTTCTTGCAGATCTTCGGGCGACGGCTGAGTGTTGGTCTTCTTCACACTGGCATTATGCTTCGACTTGGACTTCGATTTGTCTGAACGCTTTGAAGTCTTGGTCTGCGGCAATTTCGTAGAAGCTTTCTTCTGTTTCTTCTCAACCTTTGCCGTAGGAGCTGGGGACGCAGAGACAAGGACTTTCTTCTTCTTCGACTTCTTGGGTAATGAGGCTTTGGGCTCTGTCGCAGTTGCGCGTGATATATTTTTGGACTCCAGAGTATTGCTACGGTCATGCCTTTGAGCAGCAGTAGCGGGTGGGGCGCGAGAATCGCCATTAGCCAAGGGAATGCATTGATGCACTCGTGCTTGGGTACTCGACGAACTCTGATCGAGCTGAGGGCGCCGCAGTATTTCTGAGGATGGTCTCGCCGTGATCGAGTTGGACGGTTTGATCCGTTTCACGTTGGACGGATCAACATCTTCCCCAGCGGGGTTCGTATGCCTGGGACGCTTTTTCTCTCCCTGGTTGTGCCCGATCTGGTGTTCAGACAAGGCAGGTTCTGATAGGCGCTCAACGTCAGGAATAGGACTCCGAGTCTGGTCTTCGACGGTCTCATTCTCATCCACCGGGTTCCTCATAGTGGTCGAACCACGTTCCGCAATATGCTGTTCCGCCACTTTGCGGGCCTGTCTCTCTTGCTTGCGTGCTCTTTTGAGTTCTTTCTTTCTCCTCTTCTCCTCTGCCTTCCTCTGATCTTCATCCTCCATCCTCAGCGCGGCGGCTCGCAGCTCCTCTGGGCCTGGCTTGACATCGACCTCATCCTCAGGTGTGGGTTGCCGCGGGTGCTGAACTACTGGAACCGCCTGCTTGGTGATCACTGGCCTCACGTCCTCCGTTGACGCGTCTGATTCAGCTGATGTGCTTGCATCCGACCATCTGCGCTTGCGAGGAACTCCATTGTTCACGTGAGGTGAGTCGATGTCGCCAGCGCGAAGTGCTTCTTCGTGGGCCGCGATCTCCTCCTCACTGTAACGCGACGCCTCCTGCCCCATCTCCGATCATCAGACATGTCACTTTCGGAGGTCGAATACAATGAGACCGGTCATGCGTCGCTTGGCCAAAGTGCAGGGGTCAATGTGAGGCTGAAATTGACTGGCCCAGAAAAATCTTGCTACTGTGGTGTCCCGTAGATGCACTCGGCGACAGACAGAAGAGCACTTTTTGTGATGTTAAGCCGGTGTGTCTCTCAGGGATTACGAAGCCGTCCAAGGCAATCATAAACAAAAAGTGAAGGAGGTGCACTTCGATGGTCCTGGTCACAAAAAAGTTAGGGACGACATGAATTGAGGATGCAGGAGTATCACGCTAACCCGAAACAGATTAGCTCGCTTTTGCCTCGCGAGCGACGCGTCGAGGCACGTGGCCACGCATCGATGCCATTGTTGCATGCTGAAGTCGCGCATGTTTTGAAAATGCATATAAAGTATCCATCAAGTGTAGGTCCCGACCAAGTGTTTCCTACTACGCTACCGCATGGACCTCGATTTCGCATGTCAATCACCGACGGCCGCTTTTGTGCCGACAATGAAGCACTCGGCAAAAAAGCAAATCACCCCGGCCCCCGCAAAATATCGACATAGGCGACTTGACCAGCTAGCATGGAGTACTGCTTTCTTACAGCGTCATGCACTTTGATTTTCGAAATTTTCCTTCCATAGACCTTGCAAATATGTCACTTCAAACTTACGGGCTGTTCAGATCAGTGTTCCCTTCATCCAACAACAGAATGTGAGTGCTCCCAGATCCCAATGGCGATGAGCCGAGGGTTTAGAGCTCGGTTATATACTTTTGACTGAATGAGCCAATAACACCGCACAGATTACTACCATGTAGACAATTATCAGGACGACGTTTTGCGGTGCCAAATACGAGACTCCAGCGACGAGGATATCTGACCTCGCGGGACCAGAGGCGAAATGCGACTACCTCATCATTGCCGTCCATCAATGGCATGCCGGTGGTGGACCACCAGTATGACGCGCTCGTCGTCGGTGCTGGCGGGGCTGGTCTTCGTGCAGCAGTAGGCTTGACTGAAGCTGGATTCAACACTGCATGCATCAGCAAGCTGTTCCCTACTCGGTCTCATACCGTCGCTGCTCAGGGAGGCATCAATGCCGCGCTTGGGAACATGCATCATGACGACTGGCGGTGGCACCACTACGATACCGTCAAGGGCTCAGACTGGCTTGGTGATCAAGACGCCATCCACTATATGACACGCGAAGCTATTGCAGCGGTAGCCGAGCTTGAGAATTGGGGTATGCCGTTTTCACGGACCACAGAAGGCAAGATCTACCAACGACCGATTGGTGGCCAAAGCCAGAATTACGGGAAGGGAGGCCAAGGTCACAGGACTGCGTGCGCATCCGATCGGACGGGACACGCTATGCTACACACATTATATGGCCAAAGCTTGAAGCATGATTGCAAGTTCTTCATTGAATGGTTCGCGCTGGATCTGATGATGGAGGACGGCAAATGCATTGGCGTTACAGCCATGAATATGGAGGATGGAACACTTCACCGGCTATTTGCACGCAACACTATCATTGCGACAGGTGGCTATGGACGAGCTTACTTCTCGGCAACGAGCGCTCATACCAGCACTGGAGATGGAAATGCCATGGCAGCACGAGCAGGCCTTCCTTTGCAAGACATGGAATTTGTGCAATTCCATCCGTCAGGTATCTATGGAGCAGGAGTCCTTATTACAGAAGGAGCAAGAGGCGAAGGTGGTTACCTATTGAATAGCGAGGGAGAGCGATTCATGGAACGCTACGCACCGACTGCTAAAGACCTAGCAAGTCGAGATGTTGTTGCACGAAGCATGACTATGGAGATCAGAGAAGGTCGTGGAGTCGGGCCAGACAAAGATCACGTCTATCTGCAATTGTCACATCTGCCCAAGGAAATCATCATGGATCGATTGCCTGGTATCGCAGAGACTGCCAGCATCTTTGCTGGAATCGACATCACGAAGCAGCCCATTCCAGTACTGTAAGTGCAAACAGGGCTCTTTGAAGCAGTTAAGCAAAAGCTGACATATCCTAGACCAACGGTACACTACTGCATGGGAGGCATCCCCACGAACTACAAAGGGCATGTTCTGCGGGTAGATCCACAGACCGGAACCGAGAAGGCTGTACCTGGCCTCTATGCTGCAGGCGAGGCTGCTTGCGTCTCTGTGCATGGGGCTAATCGCCTTGGCGCGAACTCGCTCCTCGACATCGTCGTGTTCGGTCGCGCTGCCGCCATCGACATCGCTGAGAACAACTCTCCCGGTGCACCTCTGCTGAGTCCCTCCTACGTGTCTTCAATCGGTCTCGACTCCTTCAAAGATCTTGACAACATCCGCACATCGTCAGGTAGCAAGTCGGCAGCCGACATTCGCGGCGACATGCAGCGCATAATGCAGTCTGACGTCGCCGTCTTCCGCACTCACGAGTCTCTCGATGTCGGCCGTCAGCGTCTAGCGCAGGTAGAGCAGGACTTCCGGAACGAGCTCAACGTCACTGACAAGAGCATGATCTGGAACTCTGACTTGATTGAAACCCTCGAAACAAGGAATCTGCTCACTAACGCTGCGCAAACTGTGAAGAGTGCCGTGGAAAGGAAAGAGAGCCGAGGTAGTCATGCTAGAGAAGACTTCCCAGACAGATTGGACGAGCAGTGGTGCAAGCACAGTCTGACATGGCAAGCGCAAGAAGGTGAGGAAGTCAAGGTAGGCTACAGAGCCGTGGCCTTCAACACGCTAGATGAACAGGATTGTCCGGTAAGCTTCCCTTCATGTCGGATATGCATTGGTATGCTGACGTGATTCGACAGAGTGTCAAGCTGGCAAAGCGTTCCTACTAGATCAGTCTGCGCGAGCCATATGTTTAGATGTTTATATTTTGCATCGCCTCCATGTCAAATCTGGAAACTGCATACTTCTTTTCCGATATTGAGCGCACTGTCCAATCACTCATGCTGCACATGCCCAGCTGATTCTTTTCTTAACCAACAAGTTCGACTTGCGGATAAGTCCTGTGCATTCGGCCCGCTAGGTAGACGACCCAATTCCTTGAGGATCGACCACGTGTAAACGCACTGAAGAATGCAACCGGTGGCTTTTTCGCCAAAGAGCTGAGGTCGAACTGACAAGGATAGTCATAGCATCTTTCAGCCCCAGAAGATCCAGAGCCCTAGGGTCATTATGCATAAGCGAACAAGCCCCACACGTGCAGAGCAGCTGAAGTACCTTCCCCTGCCAATGAGCTTAGGAGTTACCTCCGCTTCTTCACACTTTTCCAGGTTGACGATAGCTCTTCGCTGCTGCATTCGACTAGCCAAGGATGCATGGCGAGAGAGAGCGACTTCAACTCCTCTCGAGAGTCTGGCCATTTGCGGCGTAAACCGAGCTGAAGTATCACCAGGTGCGTGCCGCGATGAAGCGGTCAGTGCCAGACGGTTATGGCGAAGGAAGCGATCGCTACCGAATCCCTTTGCCCTTGAATCACCGAGTCTGACTATAAATACTGCGTCCCTCAGAAATGTCTTGTCATTCGTTTGATCACGGATAGTGGCCACGATAACCTCACATCCTAGCTACAGAGCATCTCTTTCCTCTACTCCACTCGGTCACGATAGAAGATGGTCTCCTTCAAAGGTCTCCTGCTCGCAGCAGCGTCGATTGCGGCGGCCAGCCCGACCAAGCCAGGTTCGTCAGAGTGCGGCAAGTACAACATCATCCTCGAAGGTCTCCCACCAAACCACCCAACCGTCATCGCTCAAGGCTACAACCCAGCTATGGTGGAGTCCGCTCTGCGTGCCGACTTCGCCAACATCCTCAAAGCCGGCTACAACGCGCGCTACACGCTCATCGGCCCAGAAGTCGACCACAAGGTGCTCGAGGACGAACTGAAAGGCACCCGGTGGCACGCGGCTGGTGTAGGATTCGGCGTGCGAGGATCCAACAGCGAGGAGTTGACCGCAGAGTTCGAGAGTAAGTCCCTGCCCATGATGGATGAAGTCGGTTATGTCGGCTCGCGTGCAAAAGAATTGCGTTTACGCCGCAAACGTGACAGGTCATTTGACAGCGGGAGGATTCGACAACCACGGGAAAGGATCATGGATGGCTAGACGAAAGGATTAGCACGCTAACAGGTTACACAGAAATCCTTGGTGCCTTCAGGGAACATGCTCCTAAGAGTGTCTTCATCTTCAATCGCTCACCGAATACTACCCTGGAGGCTATCGAGCGACACTACCCGCTGAAGTCTGACTGCTCCAAGAGTCCGGGCAGGGACCTGGTACGTCCGATCCCAAGCTTTGCATTGATATTTGCTAATCAGTTCAGGGCTTCAACATCTACTGCGGCGTCTGCTAAATGCTTTCTGGGAAACCGAAGAAGCACGAATGCGAATGCATTGAGGATAACATTGAGAGCCGCTGCCGTGATCCGGCAATTTCAGTTCGCTAAGCTCTTTCGGGCATACGAATTGACGTACATAGCTCCGCATAGCGTGCAATTGCAGCATTCAAGCTCACTGACCAGATGCATGGAGGCCTGACGTGCTCGTGTCCGCCACCATTTCATTGAAGTGTGCAACCTTTGTGGCTGGATCCATGCTCAATGTGAGGTACCATGGCAGATTCTCCGACGTTGATGGGTGCAGCGTTGATAAGTTGGTAACACTTTCTCGCCCCATCGTCTTAGCCGCGTCTCGCTTTCTTCGGTGTTGAAGCGCCGCTTCTCGACTCGCTCGTTTTCCTTTTGGCGGCAGCACCGTTCGTGGCCGGCACCTTTGCCTTCAACACACCAATCGCATGCCTCAAGATCTCTTTCTCTCCGACCCGCACGCTCAGTGCCATGTACTTCCTCTTCGTCTCTTGCTGGTTGGTCAACCACATACCACTTTGCAATCGGTGCTTGTACACTTCCAGATGCTGCTGATCGTCCTCCAGACTCGAAGCATATTGTGCTAGTCGTGCTTCCAGGACGGCGAGGAAAAGTGTGTACCATGCCGATGGATATTCGTCGCGTGCAATCAGCTTCTCGACCTTGGAGGGTTTGATGTTGGGTGGTAGGTCGGTTTGAGGCGCAGTGAGAAGGAAGATGAGGAGTTTCAGTGATGGAGAGCACACAAGATCGAGGTCAATGTCGTCGAGCGTCGGTCGGGAAATGTCGTAGCCTTCTTCCAGAACTTCATCAAACACTTCGAGCTGTGCTATCTGGCTTATTGTCAGTACGGACTACTCACAAGCAAGAACTCATCGACATACCCGCTGCTCGACCTCACTCTTGCTCAGCTTGAGCTTCTCCTCTGCCACCTTCATGACCAATTCTGAAGCCACCTCAACAACATCGTACTTCGCATAATTGTCCGTGATGTAGCCGTAACGTCTCAACAGATCTGACCTCGGCAGCGGTCCATAATCATTGAAGATCTCCTCTCCCTTTGCAATGTCCTTTACGGCCTTCATGACCAATGCATCGGGCTCATAGAACAAGCGAGCATTATTACGATCTGCGTCGGCATTGAGCATATCTGCCAGCGGGACCATGGCCTTCGGCATATCTTCATCCTCCTCGTCTGAGACATAGCCTTCCTCGTCGATCTCGCGCTCGCGTTCAGACTCAATGTCGAATGCGTATGCCATGATGAGGCTGCCCATTCGATGCGCCGCATCCAGTACTTCGTGCTCTTGTACGTCGTTTTCGAAGCCGAAGACTTGCGAGCTACTTTGAATGGCTGGCCATATCTTCTCTCTAAAGAGCTTGTCTGCAGACTCCTTGCCAATTTTGTTCACAACTGCACTAGCCTCCAGCTCTTTCAATTCACCCTCATCCCAGTACATAAGAGTGTCGAATTGACCATGCGCAGGTAAGATATCGAAGTAGGGACGCCATATCGAGCTCGATTTCGCATTCTCATACAGCATAGCGAGGATTAATTCGAGCCATGGTTCACCCTCAGCTGCCTGTAACAGCTCAGGGTGTTGCGTTGAGAGATCCGAGTTCTTCGTGTCAAGTAAGAGATTGCGTGGTATGCTGAACAGCTCTTCATCTGATTCTATGTCATCTTTTGCGACTATAGGGTATGGTTAGTACTGCGATGATTGAGAAAAGCTGACATGCTGCAGGAAATATGTACCTACTCCACGGCCAGCATGTTGCGACCTCAGATCCACGAGCTCAATCTTGTCGCTGAGGGTCGCGCCTGAGCTTCGCAGCCAAGTGGTAAAAGCAGCAGTCTTCTCATTGAAGTCATCGTCTACGTCCATCATGGTCACTGTCTGCAACGCGACCACAATTGTGCATGTAAGACTTCAGATCTCAGAATCACGGAAGCTCAAGGCTGACTTTTTGTTCAAGCTCCCTCACTGGAGGCAAGTCGTGCCGGGATATCATCGGGTAAAATCTCCATTCATGCACAGGCTCGATCGCTCACGTGCCCTGGCAGCATAGAAGTGTCATCTCCAATGGCGGTAGTCTAATGTTTCTGATAATTTTAACGCTACTCAGCTCAATGCTGGCTCAGACAGCTCGATAGTGAATAGTACGCTCTGACCCATCACCTTAATCACGACCTCATCTCCCAACACATGATTACTTGTGCTCACATCCGCACCCATCATCGTCTCCCAATCAGTGACATCCCACTCAAACCCCTTTATCGTGATCTTCGCGGGTCCATAGATCGGTAGGATACCAGCATGCCGCCTAAAAACGCCCTTCGCCGGGTCGATACCACGGATAACGTTCTTGCCAATCGGCAGCACGAATGATACAGACTGCTCGCTGATGAAGTATAGCGTGATGGGCTTCTCACTTGCGGGCAGGTGATTCAGCGTTTCGCGCAGCATCTCATGGAGTAATCCAATGGCTTGATCAAGACGGCCAGACATTGTCGACATCACTGCGATAGTCTGAGATTGGCGCAGTGGAACGTCCCGTCCTAGACTGTCCAAATCTGGTCGATTCGTGGTTTTGTAGCCTTTCGTGAGCACTAGCATGCATTTTGCAAAGTCCTGCATTTTGTCAATTCTTTGTTCCTCATGCTGTCCAACCGAGACGTACTGTGCGATATTGATCGTCATCTTGAGAAACTTGAACACCATGCGATTCGTACAAGCGCCGTACATCATCATCTATTGAGTCTAGATCGCCATGGATGAGGTCTGGTCGCTAGAGCTTCAGGTCAACGAACCGATCTGAAATACTATAGTAAAAACTCACCAGATCATTCTTCAATGTATCCTCGTGCTTCCGAATTACATCCAGCAATCTGTTTGCGCCCCCATCCGCACATATTCTGTACGATGTATTCTCCCACACGGTTTTCAATCTATCAAAACTCTTTATCGGCTGGTTCAAGATGATGAGGCTCGAATTGGGAACATGCTCCCCTCCATCGGCGCCGAACAGCAGACTAGGATTGAACTCCATGGCATCCTCAAGATCTTGCGCCTTTCGCGCCAGCGTGAGAAACGAATGTAAATTTGGTATATCTATAGCATGATAACACTGATGAGAATAGAAGAGTTGCTGTCAGAAAGTGGATGAAGTGGGTTGCGCGACATGAGCTAAGCATTATTTCTTTGGTTCGTGATATCAAGGGACCGGCGTATGCCGTGTTACTCAAATCTGACTTATCAGCCGGGTAACCTTTCGAGCACTACATGCTCACCAGAACCCACGTCACTTCGATTGCTAAGAGTGATGTAGAATTCGGAATCGGACTTCAATGTCAAATGCACAAAATCATTTCGCTACCTGGTATATGCGTTGCCAAAACCATCGAATGCAAGAATGAAACAGAGATCACATGTTATTGAAGCCTCATCCATAATGCCTCGTGCTCCCTTCCATCTCATGCACTTTGCCTGGCGCGGTCTTTGCAATGGGATCAGGTGCATGCGACATTTCCACCCTAGGACTTTCCCCATCCATCTCTTGCGCCGGGTAGTGTGGCTGACCCTCGTATGCAGCAGTGTGCGGTGCCATCTGTTGCTGCCTCTTCCGTCTTCTCATGAGCATGAATATAGCAAGACCGATCAATGCAAGGACGCCGAGTGCCACACCCACACCAATTCCTGCTTTTGCGCCCGTTGAGAGACCTGAACTTTCTTCTGAGGCTGCGCCGGGCGACGAAGTGGCCGATGCGCCAGACGTGGCCGCGTTCGCTGACGAAACCACCGTCGAGGGTGCGGCTGTGGAGTCTGAGGGTGCTGCGCTTGAAGAGGTCGAGAAGAGGGAGAGATCCCTTTGCTGAAAAGCGATCGTGAGAGGTTGCGCCCACATGGTGACCTGCCCCAAACTTGCACCATCAAGCGTCGATGTGGTGAGCAGATCGAAGGGCGTGAGCGAGCTCTGCGGCCTAGCGCGAACGACTGTTGTCCCGTCCGAGCTGAACGTCGAGATGCAGCCCACCAGACCACCTCCTGCTCGCTCGCCTGCCGTTGCAGATGAAACGTGATAACGGAAGCCACTGCGAAAAATTGTCAGCACATCCGGAAAAATCCAAGGACAAGCATGAACCACTCACGAAGGACAGCATGTCGCGCTGGTCGTGTCTCCAGGTGCAACAAGAGCGGTAGAATATCCGACAGGACAATAGCCTGGGCTATACACCTGGACTGTCCCACCCACTACCTCCGCGCGGCCATTATGTGTGAAGCTTGCTGGCCAGCAATCAGTGTCAAACTTGTCCGTGCCGTCCACTGCATTCTGGATGAATAGACCTGACGGGTTCGCGTTGAAGTCCGAGGGTTCATAAGTCCATGATGAGGAACATCTTGCCGGCGGTGAGAAGATCGTCGTCAGTGCGATATAACTGGTCGGTGTAGGCGTCGAAGTCGTCGAAGTGATTGTGCTCTGATCCGCCATCGCGTCTCTCAGAAGGTGATACCGATGTCTCTCACCAAGAGATCAAAATACGATTGAGGAAGTCGTCGCGCAAACGACGCATTCCCATGGAAGAACCCATCCGATCAGCAATAAGGCGAGCGGCCTCGACCACCATGGCATTGGACAATTGCAAGGTGCAATCTGCCCTGTGCCTGTCAACGTGGCGCAGATACCAGTTCGACGTGCTATTTCGAGTCTAGCCGGCGTGTTTCTAACCTTGTATATTTCGAAACTTTGCCTTCATGAGCGATAGCGCCGCTGTGGTGTGGACCTGGAGCGGCCCGTAGCACGTTTGAAGATTAGCTAGGGACCTTCCATGCACAAAAAGTTGTGCAGAACTTCCGGCCCCCAAATGGCAGGAGATTGGAAGACTGTTTGGCGGAAGCGCGAGTGGTCGCCGACTTCAGATCAGGTGCCCGGCCGATGTCGGTCACGACGAACCCACTGCCTCCTCAACAGCGGCTTGCAGCCTCTCGACTTCCTCCCTAACAATCGCCTGGAGATGACCCAGTACGGTTCGAAAGCAGCCGTCGCACCACTGCGCTTGTGGTCGATATTGCTCGCCAAGGTCGATGAGCCATCTCGCAGCCTCTTCTTCAGACGAACCGTGACCCGATGAACGATGTTTCCAGATCATCTCGTGGTCATCGCATCGAACCTCCAGAACATCGAGCCACGGGGCCATAATTAGGTTGAAGACCATTGACATATTTCGATATTCAACGCCGCGAAGCTTCGTCATCCTCTTCCAGTCTGAGCGACAGATTGTGCAATAACATTCGGACACGCGCTCAAACGAAATGACCAGTCTCTTCAGTCTACGCTTTCTCTGCGTCAAGATTGTCGCCATCGACTTGAGTTGACGCATGTCGTGAGGCTGCAGTTCCAGCTCGCGAGCGTTGAGGAGAATATCGAGATCTTGAGGCCGTGCTGGTAGTTGCCAGTTCTTCGTGGGGCTAAACAAAACGCTGTTTGATTGGATCACAAAAGGAATTGCTTCAAGATACATGTCGCTACTGGCTAGTAGAAAGCTGGCATTCTGGTAACTGCCATGTGGCGAGGCAGACAAGGAACTCGCTAGCCAGATGCGACCATGATCTGATCGAAGCGCCTCTCGGTAGATCTGCTCGCGCAGAACGTACGGAAGATCGAAGAAGCCGAGTTTGCGTACGGCAACAGCGCCAGTCATAGACTTCTGGCGTCTCTTTCTGGATCTGAGGGGCTTTCGTCGAGAATTAAGCCACGTAATGGAAAACATGCTGGACTGGGATCGCGTTATCGAATGTCCTCAAGGAGAAGTTAAAGGCTTGACGAGATGGGCTCTCGGTGTACTCTTTGCTCAAGAAGCCCGGAGAAGACAAGGGAAGTGACATTCAATTCGCGTTCTGTCATCCGCATTTGAGTTCATGCCTTCGGATTTAACTTTCTATTGCCAGACAAGATATCGTGTGTCACATGATGAGCCTGAGCTAAAAAGCAGACATATTCCAGCTCAGCACGAGTGTCAGCGATGGTCTTGAATTTCTCCGCATTCTGGAAGTTGTCTCCTCTTCTTGCTCTGGAATGCGTCATATGTTCCTACATAGGTTCTTCCATCATGGCAAGCCCGCAATCCTCTTCACGACACGCAAGCATCGACCCAAAGCATCACATCAGCCGCACCTACGAGAGAAAAAATGGTGCTTATCATGATAGACGGCCCAGCCTCAGTCCCCTACGGACAATAACGCCGCCGCGCTGATGGTCGCCAGAGCAGGCAATCGTACGTTCACATCGCGCCCCCGGCTATGAATATGGTGGACATCCTGTTGTATCGTCACGGAGACATCGATACCAATGTCCAGGCGTCGACCATCTCTAGCTCGGCTGTGTTCCGAGAGTATCATGCCGCTATGAAAGACAGCCTTGCCATGCGAGCAACAACAGGGCCGCCTGACAAGCTTCCTAAGGACCTGGACACGCATCAGCCACTCAACGACACTGAACCCACGCGTATAATGTCAATCGACAGAGTAGTCAAGTCTTCATTTCTGGATCTTCGCACCAGTAAAGCAGCATACCGCACCTACTGCATGGAGGCCAAGATCCTCACTTTTCTCGATCCTGCATTCCAGACATACATCGCAAATGATGAATTCGTCAACTTACGCTTGCTGTTCGAGTCACGGAATTTTTGAGTCGGTATAGACACAGCAGAGCTCAAGCTCCGACATATCTTCGATGTTAATCCGCACCTCCGCGTACCACTATACAAGCACGTCCAGCCGGCGTGGCAGCAGCAGCAGCAGATCGTTTCGGACTCAGGGAGAACGGTCAGGTGAATTGCATCTTCCTACCGCCAATAACGCGCTCTTCTGACCAGAGGGATGGTGAGGAAGCAGATTCGGAGACGACGGCCTCGACCAGACGAATCGTGGTTTACTGTCGGCACCATCATAAGGAAGAAGTCCACGTCTCATCATTATTCATCACGTTGCTGGCGACATGGTAGATGATCCCCGGCGTTTGAATCCTTCTGGCCGGAAAGCCTTCCTTGCCGCCGCTCCGCGATCGATACATGTCGAGGAACAGAACGCATCACAAAGCATATTGGCCCATATATTCCTACCTCCAAGACAAATTGTGTGCATATATGTCGACAAATCTCAAGTCCGAAATCCCACCACTCTCCGGCACGCTACTCGTCCATCTCCTCGACGACGTCTTTGACCGAGCCGAGCTCCTTGAATGCTCTGCTATCAATAAAGTGTTGCTCGACGATAATGGTACTTCATCGCGCTTCCCAACTTTCCATGAAGGTGATCGATGAGAATCGCACCGCCTTCCCATGTCCCGCTGTCCTCCAACTCCTCCTTCACCTCTGCAGTCTGCGGGTCGATCAGCTGCTCTCCACACACAGGACAAGAACAGATCGTACTGCCATGATCGATTCACATCTGCATCAAGACGCGCTCAGCGTTCTTCAGACTCAGAGATCCAAAGCCAGCTCGGACACCCCCGTCTTCTCTGCTCCCTCGACCAAGCTTGACAAGCGCGTTTAGGGTGGCGTGCGCTTGGCACGGTCGTGCGATAACATGCCGGTCTACACCGCCACAAGAGCAAGCGCGGAGGAGCTGGGCGTCGTACGTCTTGGTCATCTGTCGTCCCGCTCTTGCGTGCATAATCTGGGAGATGAGGTCGACTATTAGGATTCGGCATGTTTCTCTTTTCATGTTAGCGTCTCGCGGCTCCAGATGGATATGCCCAATTTGAGAGCATCCTTGTTGTCCGTGATGGCAAGTGTGGGAAATTTCCAGAAGCCCGAGCAAGTAAAGCATGATGCCGGTGTCAGTGAGCTGACCGGTTACAAGAAGGATGATGAACTGCGCTGAGAGAGTTATTTCCTCTTTGTGGTGGTGGCAGCAGGAGATTGACAAACGGCATTGACGCTTCTTGGCGTCCCAACACCATGTGCCGTCGTTCTCGTGTCGGAGTGAGCCTGCTATTGAGGAGACGATAATGCAGCCCGCATCGCCGTCCATGTCTAGACTGAAGCGCTTTGCCAGCTGTGGTATTGTGCGTCGCCCATGACGATCTAAGGGGACTTTCAGGTGTGGGTTCGCTTCGAAAAAGTCCGTTTGTCGGACGCTTTTGCCGAAGTCAACCCAAAAGTTTACTGACGGCAAAGTGACTCGGAGTTGGGGCAGAACGTCCAAAGAAAGAGCGACTTGCAAACTCTTATTGATCATGGCAAGGAAATTGGCTTCCAAGCAACAGGTTCGTGAGATAGGCTGCGACGTGCGGAAGTCGAGGTAACTCGACTTCACTTTTTCGTTAGTCGAGACCAGTCTCAGTAGCTCTTTCGCTCGAAGAGGCTGGTGATGGTCGGATAATTGGGGCGGCGTTATCATTGCAGGAAGGCCAGTCTGGGCGCGCGTCTTCAAGGCACATTCGATCTCCCTATGATATCTAGAGAAGTGTTGGGTGCCTGTAATTTCGGACACGACGAATTCTGTTTCTAGGTCTTGAACTCAGTACAAAAGTACATCGGTCATGTCTAGTGCCGGCCGAACGATATGCAAGAAGGGTCTCGTAACCTGCTCGCCACCTCGATAGACCACCTTTTGCACATATCAAACGGTGGTTGGGTCTCGTGTGATCGTAAGAGAAGTATCTTCTGCGATGTTCAAGGGTGGCGGTACTGCGGTTCGAAACACCTGAGTTGGAGCATACGATGCTTTCGAGTCAAGATTGGTCTCGGAATCGATCTCGCTGCCTTCGATAACCTCGACCTCCTCATCATCCTCGCTCTCGTCGTCCTCGACCTGCTCGTCTTCATACTGCCATTTCATAACGGTATGGCCTTCGCTCCCATCATCGCTCACGTCGTCCTCCTCGTCCTCGATTCCGCTGCCCTTCAGCTGTTCCTTGAAGACCTTGTTGATGAAGCTACGCACAGCGCCATCAGCTCGTCCACGCGTCCGAGAGTACGAACGTATTAGTTCCACCGAGAACCCGGAGCGCTAAACGCTCGAAGGGACTCACGGATATTTTGGACGCGCCCCCTTCTTGGCGTTGGCGCGAAGCTTCGCTTCTCTCGCGCGATTTGCGCCCCCGCTCGTAAGACAGCACTACAATCGTGTCACCCGTCGCATTACCCAGGCGGCTGTTCAGGTTCAGGTCCAGGTTCTGGTTCAGACCGCTCCTTGTCTGTTATTAGTCTCGATCACGATCGTTTTGCCGCTCTGGTTGACACACTTTCACTCGTATGCTACTGTGCTTGGACCATTGTCATGACAGTGGTGGAATGGCTCTTGGTAGCAGCCGTCAGCCCTCTAACGAACGCCGAGGTCACCTCTGCGCCGTCGCCAGCGGTTTGAACTCACTCGTATTGAGTGCGCTGCGTGGTCGGCCTTGAGACATCGTCAGTGCTATTCTCCTCACCGTCGAAAGCTCCACGCCCATCATCATTCTCCTGGTTGGATGAAGCAGTCTCCTCGTCACCAAGACCCTGTATGATGGTCGTCCTCCTCCGCTTCGCTGCGCTGCTCGTCCTTATCCAAGTTCAAATCAATGCTTGTGCCAACTAGAAACAGACGATGACCTTGAAGCTGTCGTTTTGTTATATTCGGACATCTCGATCCCTTTCATCGAATGTCCTACAATATTACAAGTCCCAGACGCCCTCCCCCTCCCAAGACAGAAAAGGGTATCCATCACATTTGAATTGTACATTATTGTTTTGCCTCCTCTGCTTCAATGATCCCAAATCCGACCGCGCTTCCACACTCATCAATTGCTCACCATTTACTCCCCTGTCCCTCGTACGCCTTAGCATCCAACGCTGGGATACTAAAGCCATACCCATCCGTCCTGCCCTCACGGTCCTTATTACTGATCTCCACGCGCAGCGTAACATCCAGCCCGTACTGACCGCACAAGCCCGTCCTCTTTAATCCGCTGGCAGCGGGGTGCTCGGTGCCCGCGTGCTGCTCGCCTGTGTGCATGGGCAGACGCGGGTTCGCCTTGCGTCCCTGAAAGGCGGGTTGATCGCTGTGAATGCTTAGGGCATCTGTGTCCTGCGCTGGCGGGGCGAGTCCGCCATTCCCGTTCGTGACACCGTTTGTAGGCGCAGCAGCAGTAGAGGATGTGACATCGTGGGACTCGGCGATGATAGCGTAGTTACGCGACGGCATAGTCGCATGATTGCTATCCCCGCTCTTCTTGCCCGGTCCCTTCTCGCCATTCGTCTTGCGCTCTTCCACGGTTGTAGGGTGCATCCCGGGGTCATGATTGAACATCTCCAACAGCGTCTCGTCGGTATCATGATCGAGATGGTGTATCTTGTTGCGTCGGGCCAGAAGGTTGGCCACAGCCTGTGGGGGCGGCTTGTTCGTGATCGCGGAGCTGATGATGTTGGGCATGTAGCGCCAGTCCTGCTCGGCGGCGATATTGAGTTTAGGGTTGGAGTAAAAACGCCCAATTGCGGCGAGGTGCACGTCACCGCCTAGGATGGAGACACGGACAGAATGCGTCTTGGAGAATTTCTGGAGACGCTGGATCAGCTCGCGGCGTTCGCGCTTGTGGTGACGTGCCGTGTAGTGGTCGTCAAGATCGTCTAGCAAGTCCACGTTGCCGTCGAATTGGTTGAACAGACCGCCCGCGAGGCCGAAGCGCTTGTTGAGCAGCTTGATGGGGCCCATGATAGGACTCTGAAAGATGTTCTCGAGCCATTGGAGACGTGGGTACGCGATTGGAACACCCAGAAGCAGTATGAGATGCTTGATGGTGGGATTAGCCTTGATCTCGCGGTCCAGACGCTCGAAGATGGCGTTGTACGTCTCGGGATAGTTGATTTGGTGGCGCGTGCGCTCCGTGCGAGCGTCGATACCGGCGAATGCAATGCGTGCGCCGAGCTGGCAGTAGATGCTGCGGCTGTGCTCTTCGACATATGGACCTGGCTTTGCGCCAATGATGTATGCTGGATCTTCTTTATCGCCGGTCAGCACCCATGTGTTCTTCAGCTGCACTGGATCTGTTGCGGTGGTCTGTCCTTCTGGTGTTGGTTCGGCGTCGGGATTCTTCGAAGCGGCAGAATCGGTGGTGAAAGTCGATTTCGGAGGCGCGATGTGGTGCTGGAAGAGCATGTAGTACCTGCGAATATCAATGTCAGCAGGGCTTGACTGCAATCTGTATTGATAGTCTCACTTGTGCGCGACACCACCAATGCCACGGAAGACATGACATCTCATGAAGTGATCCGTGTATGAGCCAAAGCCATCGATAATGTCATGGTCATCCCAGATATTGATCTGCGGAATAATCGCATTGGCGCTCTTGAACGGCTCCTGTCCATACCACTTGACATAATTGTCAAAGTAGTAGACATCGCACTTCTCGCGCATATCCTCATTGAACGGGAACTCCCTCCTCTTGCGTGGATTGCCAATATCCGTCCACGGCTTCAACGGCCCATCCACCCGCACACTATCATTGTAAATCTGGTCGCCGCCACCGATCATGACATGGAACGGCTGCTCCTCGTGCATGCGCAAAACGTCGTTCCACAGCGCCGGACCGCTCCACGCGTCAACGTCCGTACCAACGCTGAAGCCGTTGCAGGAGTGGAACATGATGCGCATGCTCTGCGTCTTCGAGGGCACGACGAATGTCTGGATGATGTCGCCATTGGAGCCTGGTCTGACCTTGTACATCCATCGCGCTTCGTAGTCGAGGAAGGGAATGTCGAGGTGGAAGCGCCAGAACGTCTTTGTAGGGTCTTCATACAGCTTGACTGCAGAAGGCGAAGCGACTTGTGGTGCTTGAGACTGCACGGTGGAGCCCACTGCTCCTGCACCTTCAATGCTCAATTGTGGCTGCGGACTCGTTGGCTTCGTTACCATCAGCACACTTCCGTGCCATGTCTGGTCGCCAGTCTGACGGCGGTAGTTTAGCAGCGGGCCGCAGATGACATCGAGGACGCTCGCTGTCGAGGCGATATGGGGTCCATTTCCGACACCTTCGCCCTGGTGTGGAACTTGCCCAGAAACACTGGGGTCTGTATATTCTGTGCTCATTGTGGTTCGCTCTTGCGTTTCTGTAAACTTGTGGTTCGAGCTGACAGGAGCTGTCCCTGCCTCACAGCTGTTTACTTTTGGGTCCGGATAGCCGGGGAAACGAGCGCGCAAAGCAATTGAAACTTGGGTATCTCAAATTGAAGTGTAACAAAACTGCGCGCGAAGATTGAAGGAGCAAGGAATGCGACTTGATGCGACCGAGAGGAAGGTAAGGTGGGACGTCAGCGGGAGAATATCCGGTGCTTATGATGGCATCGAAACTTGATACACATAGCAACGAGAGGGTTAGGGTTGTCTTGGCATGCAGCAGCGCACCAGCCACAACGCAGATGGGCAAATCAACGTGGCGGGATTTGATCTGAACATGATGCGCTTGCAGGGGTCGACAGCTGAAGTTCTGCTCGAGGACATCACCACATCTGGATATCAGTCTGTATTCTTGGTTCTCCTCGCCACCATCTGCGGAGATATCTCCTTGAAGCATGCATGTGGATCATTCTCATCTTCTGGTGGGCAAGGCTCACGGAACTGAGAATCAGGACGAAAAGTGCGCCGAATACGAACAAATCAATGAATCTCCTTCACATCGATGCTGCCTCGCTCGTGTTCACCGAGATTTGCGCATTGCTTGCAGCTCAGGTTCGAGGGCGAATCGCAGCAATTCCTCATCTTGTGCTGCGTTAAGTCTCCTTGCCCCAAGCTGGATAGCGCGGTGCAGTCGTGTTATCGCAAGTGTACTGCACGAGGTAATTGGCATCCACAGTGCCATCGGAGTCAACGATAGTCGAGCCATCTGGGGCATAAACCTCGAAATGGAGACCAGCCGCCTGCTGCGCATTGGCATAGATGACACGAAGCGGGTAGTACTGGCCCTGCGTGAGATTGGCCTTCGCAACCGTATTTCCCTGGCCGTACGGCAGACGCAAGATCCAGTTGCCCGTAGCGTTGCTGTAACCACTGTAGGCGTTTGGTCCAATCCAGACCATGGAAATGTCATCTGGTGACTTGGACATGAAGTTGTAGACGCCAGATTGGCGGGCGAACAGGTAGCCACGATGGTTGACGACGAAGTAGTCCGTCTTGAACTTGTTCGGGTTGCCGTAGATCGTCGTGTCCACTGATGCGGTGCCGGTGTAGCTGTATGGACCGATCATGCTGGTGTTTCCGGTGGTGTATGGATTGAGCGTCTTGTACTTGGCTGGGTCGAAGCTCGAGTACTGCGCATCGGCGTTGTATGGTACGTTTGCGGCGCCGGTGTAGACGGCATATTGAATACCGCCATTGCTGCCTGTGAGGTGAATTCATGTTAGTATCTTAACTTGATCTTCCGTGTGGATATAGCCTACAAGTCGTCGCTGGTGTTGGGTAAACAACAGCCACTGTTCCTGGCGTCGTGCCCTGCTGAGAAACAGTCTGCGTGGTTGCAACGCTGCTGTATCTCGTGACCGTCGTTGTGGTCTGCTTGTAGCCGTAGATCACGGTGCCCGAAGTGCTGCCGGCGGCAGGCTGCGTGGAAGTATACGCGTTTCCGGTGACGTAGGTTGAAGTTGTCACAGTTCCTAGATCAAGTCAATATAATTCGCTTCCTTGACTTTGAAAGAATAAGATCAAGTAAGACAAATTTTGCTTCGTCTTCGAAGGCAAGATCCGGGACAAATGAACGACGAATGCACGGGATAATGACATACCGACTGGCTGGCCAAGAATGACCGTACCGCTGCGAGTTCCAGAGGCTGGAACGGTCGAAGTATAAGCTGGAGAGTTGCCGGCGATATAACTCGTCGTCGTCTGGGTTCCAACTGGAGTCGGCACGCCATAAATGACGGTGACGGTGGATGCGCCTGGAAGAAGGATGAAGGTTAGCACAATGGTCTTCAGAGCATGCCTAGCAAGTGCTACTTACCTGTCGCCGTCGTGGTGTAGGGATTTGCGCCCTGCGGAAGCGAAGTCGTCGAAGATACCGTTCGATATGGCTGAGTTTGCCCTACCTGCTGCACGATTGTACCGTTCGCTGTCGAGTAAATGGTATAACCAGAAGATCCCGGCGGAAGAACGGTGGTTGTCGTCCGGCTTGAGTACGGTGCGGTTTGTCCGATCTGTTGGATAATTGTACCATTGCTGGTCTGCGTCGACGTGAATCCGGGAGCGCCAGGCGTCAACGTAGAAGTAGTTGTCTGTGTCACGTATGGTTTTGTTTCTCCGACATACTATATTCCACGGAAGCCGCAGCCCCCAAGTTGTCAGTCGAGGCTCATCATGTTTACAGGGGTGGGATGGTCCGTGCGCGTATCATATCGATGGCACTCGAAAACCTCATGTCCCCGCGCGCCGTCTCTCAACGGGATCAGATAGATAGTCTCACCTGAGAAACAGTATTGCCATACGTCGAGTAACTTGTGTAACCCTGCGCGCCAGGTTGCAAAGTGGAAGTAGTCGACTGCGTGACAAATCCGCGAGTAGCGCCGACATTTCTAAAGCATTATCAGTCTCGCTGCCATTGACGATGCGGCGGGACGGCATAGCTCAAAGGCTAGAAGCAAAATCTGGATGCAAGAATCAAAGCGAATCATCTCGAACGCATTCGGGTCAGGATCAAGTGATTTCTCCATAGCTGCTTCAGGGGAAATCTACTCGTAGGGAAGGGAAGATTTACTGGTAGACAGTGCCATTATTCGTGGAATAATTTGTGTATCCTTGCTGTCCAGCGCTGAGCGTACTTGTACTCGTGATTGTTGTGTAATTTGCGGGCTGGCCGATGATGTAGGAGACGGTATTGCCGGCTATCAGATCTGTCAGCACTGGAGATTCCTGATACTGCTCCAGGCAGTCCGTGGGATCTGGGCAGAGACTTACAGGTCGCGGTCGAAGTATATGGCGTCGCGCCAGCGGACAAAGTGCTGGTACTGGTGATCGTGACCGTCGAATAGGCTTGAGTTGCCCCTACGTTTTCGTAGACTGTTCCTGAAGAGGTGACTCGACTTGTGAAGCCAGATTGTCCAGGATTTAGAGTCGTGGTGGCAGAAATGGTCTTGTATGGCTGGCTGACCGCTTCACTCTGATACGCGGTGCCATTGGACGTAACCACAGTTGTGTATGGCGATTGGCCAGCCGGAAGCGTGGTCCGGGTCGTCACGGTCGGAACCGCGGCCTGTGTGGCTCCGATGGTCTCATAGACAAATCCGCCACTCGTCGATGCGGAAGTGAAGCCGCTTTGTCCAGGCGCCAGCGTTGTAGTGGTTCTGCTTGTCGAGAAAGCCTGTGTCTGACCAATCTGCTGTATGATCGTGCCACCGCTTGTCACGGTGGAAGTGAAAGCGCTCTGTCCAGGAGAAAGAACGGTCGTCGTGGTAGACTGAGCATAGGGCTGCGTAACACCATAGCTCTCGTAGACAGTCCCGCTCTTCGTGACTGTAGAAGCGTATGGGCTTTCACCTGGGGCAAGCGTTGAAGTTGTCTTTTGAGTAACAAACGGCTTGGTTTGTCCGACACTTACGATGACGCAGCTGGAAGGAGAGTCAGCAGCTCGACCTGGCAATGCATCGACGCCAGTAAGGCGCAAGGCAACAGCCAGCAAAAATGCCTTGTTTGCCATGCTCGCAGGAGTGCTGATGCAACTGGCTCAAGGAGTGAGGACCCGATGTAGAGGAGGAATGGGATGGACGAAGGAGTTGAGACCTAGTGGCTCTCTTTGCAAATGCTACAAGCCCGGTCAACAAATTGATATGGAGACGGGAAAGCTAAAAAACCATTGGAGGGATCACGAAAGCGCGTCCCGCCCAAACCTGAAGATACAGCATTGCTGCAATTCTTGCTAGAGGCTCGCAATATCCACGGTAGGGTCTTAGACCTAGCTCTTGAGTGCACAATGGATACAGGATGATCAACGACCATGATTTCCCACATGATGAGCAAGCGAATGTCGTGATACGTGGGATCTTAAAGCTTTGCAGAAAATGTGATCGTGGCATCTTGCAGAAGGTGATCCAAAGCCCACGGATCTCAAGTCAGAGATGTCAGCTCAATGGGAGCAAAGCACACATTGACTGCTGTTTGAAAATTTGGGTTCATAGCGATGCCTCGTATCCCTTCGCGTGTGATCTTTGATGTTGAATGGTGCGAGAGCTTCAACAGATCTCAAAACCCAGGCCGTAGACCCCTGTCCTAAACAGGTAGGCACTAGCCAAATGTGGCAGGATCCACTTTTAGCCCTGGCTCTGAGCCATCGTTCTCCTGAGTTCCGACACTCCTCAGTCCTGACACGCCTGAGTTCATCGCCGACTACTCCATCCTCAAGCCTAATTCCCAAGAATGGACGAAGCCCGACTTCGTGAGACCTCGCTGGTCGAGGTATTGTTGAGATATGCTTAAAGACCGCCATGAAAACATCTTCGTTTCTTGCGATTGACTGCCAATGGACAAGTCTTCTCAAATCTGTGCTACCCTTTTGTTATCCTGCATGTTCGACCATCGATATCCCTTCATCATGTGCTAGAAAGGTGGACTGGAATCCCGGCTGCATAATGGACATGTGGTTCAGACAGGCCTTCAAACTTTCTTCCCACCCAATACGCAGCATGGACAAAAGTCCCAACGCCGAGTACGCCTCTGCGGCGGTAGTGGGAAGTGAACCTGCAACAGCTTAACCAATATTGCTTCCCTGACGAAGAGGATGCAATCGAGTATGGGTCAATTGAGATTCCCCCTTCCATCCGGCTCATCACAGCGCCCAAGGTCACTTTACGGCCGGTCAATTGTCTGTGGAATCGCCGCCTCAGCAGGTCGCACAGATGGCGCCAGCGGGACAATGGAGACTGGCGGCCGCTTATGCCCTTTTGCCTTGGCTAATCAAGAGTGCTCAGGCCTCCAAACATTATACTGCATCTTGTGATCCATATCGCAATGATGATCCAGCCAATCCGCCGTGGGAGAAAGGCTGCGGATGTCAGCCGCAAACGAGCACAGTCACGCTTTCGGCTGGCGAAACAGGATACACGAGTTTTATCACGATGTCTAGCACGACTCAGGTTGTTGTTGGGTCGCCAAAGCCCTTCAAAACGGTCAAAAGATACGTACACGGCGATGTGTCGACAACGGGGTACACGACAAGCGCCGGCACCGTCTACGGTATGAAGCATGTGTCTGTCTGTACATGGAAGGTGCTAATAGCTTGCAGAGGACATTCCGGTCCCCGATAAAACAGTATATCAGACGGATGACAACGCCTCGCAAACAACAGCAGTCGGAACGTCCAGCGGCATCCGACCATCAGATCCGTGGGTGGTGACTGTGGTCGTGCCGAAATCTACTCCGAGCTCAAGCACATTCTCGACAGTCTTCGCTACTGGAAGCAGCTCGACCATCACAAGCAGCTCCTCTGTGAGCTCTTCCAGTAGCTCTGCAACCAGCTCCGCGTCGGATAGTGGTGCTTCGACCGGCAGTAGCAGCTCGTCAATAGCCAGCAGCAGTAACACCTCCTCGTCCAGCAGTAGTGGCCCCTCGAGCAGTAATACTCTGAGCACAAGCTCGATGAGTACCAGCACGGACACGAAGTCGAGCGGCGATCCAGGCAGGTTTGAATCAAAATGCATGACGTTAATCTCGAGCTAACCTGGAATCCAGGCACCGCGACACCGAAGCAGACCTCGACTGGCGGATTAACCGGCCCTCAGACCAGTACCGGCAGTGCCACAAGCACGCAATCGAGCTACGATCCTAGTAAGTCTTCGGTCTGAAGGAGTGTCACGTTTGAGTAGCTAAGACAATATTCCCAGGTACCGCAACATCGAGCCAGATTGCTACGACTACTGCAGCAGGCACGAGCACAGTAGTGCGCTCAAGAACGACCCAATATATCACCAGCGGTTCAAGCGCGCTCTCCTCAACATTCATGGGCAGCTCGACAGATACCGTGATCATATACGTCCCAACTCAAGCCTCTAGTTCAAGCACGATCGCGCGTCCAACGACCACCCAGTATATTACCAGTGGTTCGAGCGCACTGTCCTCGACTTTCATGGGCAGCTCGACAGATACCGTGATCATTTACGTCCCAACTCAAGCCTCCAGTCCAAGCACGACCGCACATCCAACAACCACGCAGTACATCACTAGTGGTACTAGCGCATACTCTGCGACGTTCACTGGGAGTTCAACAGACACCTTGGTCATCTATGTCCCAACTCAGGCCTCTAGCACAAGCTCGGTCGTTCGTCCAACAACCACGCAATTTGTCACGAGTGGGACTAGCGCGTTCTCTACGACTATCACTGGGAGCTCGACGGATTCACTGGTCGTCTATGTTCCAACTCAAGCCTCCAGCGCAAAGCCACAGACTACCATTACCTCGACATCGGGATCCGTGCCTTTCACCACGACGAACTCTGGCGTGTCACAGGATACAGTGGTGATCTATACTTCATCGTCTCAGATCAATCCCACGACCACAATGTCCGTGACATCAGGTTCCGTTCAATCGACGGCAACCAAATCTGGATCTACACAGGACACGATTATTGTCTACCAGCCTACATCACAGGCCAACCCCACAACCACGGTTTTTGTTACATCTGGACCGGTTCAATCAACGGCGACCAGACCCGGAGCGACGCAGGACACTGTAATTGTCTACTATCCGACCGCTCAAGCAAATCCTACCACCACCATATCGGTGACTTCAGGCTCTGCTCAGTCCACAGTTACTCAGTCAGGAATTACGCAAGATACAGTAATCGTTTATGTCCCGACTTCGAGCGCTAAGTCAACCACAACGATTACGAGCATCTCTGGCTCCATTTTCTCGACAACTACGCAAAGTGGCGCAACGCAAGACACCGTGATTGTGTACAATCCATCCAGTCAGTCTACATCTCTGCCAACGAGCTCTTCCACATCTTCGCAGGTCGACTCTATAACGAGCATCTCGTCCAGCTCAAGTTCCGCCAAGTCAACAGACAGCTCAGCTTCATCGTCCACATCTTCGCAGCAGACCAGCAGTCAAGAGATAAGCTCTTCGACATCATCCTCGTCTTCTCGCATCACCTCTGTGGAATCAAGTTCTGTTACATCTCCGACGACAAGCAGTTCTCAAATGGAACCTCAGACCACATCCAAGCAATCGGTATCCGAAACGACGTCTGTATCGCCAACGTCCAGTGCTGTTTCCACCACCGTGATAACGAGCACGTCTAGCAGCACTGTCGTTCTAACACCAAGCACGAGCACAATCGTCAGCACTTCTACAGGCCCAGACAGACAGACAACGAAGATAACCTCCACCAGTTTTATACAGGGAACGACGAGCGTTTCCACGAGTGTTCTGACAAGCACCAGCGTCCAGTCTTCGGTCTCAGATGGAACATCATCGGCAAAGAGTAGCAGCAAGCAGTCTTCGGACTCTTCGCTCACATTCCAGTCGACGTCTTCTTTGCCAAATCCGACCAAAACCGTGACAATAACCCCAGGGGATATGCTATACACGACCACCAAAGCGGGATCAACGGAGGACTCAGTCATCATTTATACTCCAACAGCGAAAGATAGCTCAAGCGTCTCGACCTCAAGCTCCTCCGGTCAAACGATTGTGATCACGAGCACTTCAAGCGTCAACGTCACCATCCCTGCTAGCACAAGTATGGTCGTCAGTACTTCCACCGACAAAACTGGCGAGACGACTGTACTTACGTCTAGCACGTCCGTGCCAGCGACCACAAGCATCTCAACCACTGTGATCACGAGCACGAGCACGAGCACACAGACGTCTTCTCAAGTGTCCAGCGATTCGGTCGTCACATCCAGCAGCACCGTCACTTTGCCTCAAATCACGAGCTCTACAGTTCTCCCCAGCTTCTCTTCCGGCGCTGACGGGACGAGCACTATAGTCTCAACTTCAACTAGCATAGACGGTCCATCGACTAGTATCTCGACCACGGTGATCACACAGCCGAGCAGCGAGTCAAGCTCCAGCACGTCTCAGACGTCAAAGGTGCAAGATTCAGCGAGTACGATCATGAAGCCACTGCCTACTTCAACATATTTCACGACTTTGCAGCCCGGGCAACCAGAATACACCTCATATTCAACCGTGTCCGGTCCAAATGGTTCGTACGTGAGTCAGCAGAATGGCGTGTCTTCCGCGTATTCGACTTCGACCATCTCCTCGCTCCTTGCGCCTGGAAAATCCGCATATACGTCTCGATTAACGATTTCTGGTTCATATGTACAGGAAGAGATTGGAGTAACCCGTCCATACCCGACTTCTTCATATACGAAGACGCTCAGCGCAGGGCAGACTCCCTACACGTCACAATCCACGATCACTGGGTCATATGTCTCTAAAGAGGTCGGCGTCACTCCAGGAACAGCTGGTACTTCTGATACTAGTCCTTCAAGCACCACCGGCGTGTCCAGCTCATCATCCAGTACCCAGCGCACGACTTCCACGGCCGAATCAAGCAGCCAGTCGTCAAACGCACAAAGTACGACCTCCACAGATCAGCCATCGAGCTCGAGCAGTAGCACCAGCCAGAGTTCAAGCACCCCGAATACAACTTCCGCTGCCCAAACAACAGGCCAGACAAGCAGCCAGACTTCAAACACACAAAGTCCGACTTCTGCAGATCAGGCATTGAGCTCGAGCAGTGGCAGCCAGAGTTCAAGCGCTCAAAGTACGACATCCGCTGGCCAGACGTCCACTCCTCAAGGCACGACCTCCGTCAGCCAGAGCTCAGCCAGCACATCAATCGCAGAGAGCGCATCAAGTTCTCAGAGCATATCAAGTTCCCAGAGCAAATCAAGCTCTCAGAGCACATCAAGCTCTCAGAGCACATCGGCAAACGAGACCAGTAGCGCTGTCAGCTCTACGTTATCCTCATCATCAACCGTTCCGACGTCAAGCAGCTCTTCCACCACGGACTGGAGTAGCGCTGTCAGCTCTACGTCATCCTCATCATCAACCGTTCCAACGTCGAGCAGCTCTTCCACCACGGAGTCCAGTAGCGCTATCAGCTCTTCATCAGCATCATCGCCCGTTCCGACCTCGTCCAGATCTAGTACGGACTCACTGAGCGGCTCGACGTCAACAGGTAGCAGCAGCCCACCCAGCTCATCTTCTAGCAGCTCAACAAGTAGCGAGTCCACAAGCTCGCTTTCGATTAGCAGTACTCAAAGCAGCGTGTCATTGTCATCATCAACTGCAGCCTCGTCTACAAGCGGCAGCTCATCTCGGACCAGCGTTTCATCTCAAATCAGCAGCTCGATCCAAGACAGCACCTCGACTCAGAAGACCAGCTCCGATCAGAGCAGCAGCACTGCGGCTATGCAAAGCGATCAAAGCACAAGCACGAGTGTGTCCACCACATCCGCTACATCCAGTGTAACCATCACATCCACTCCGGCAAGCACGTCTAGCAGCTCTAGCTCCGCCAGTATTGCAACGTCGACCTACTCCAAGTTGCTGGATCCGGGGCAGATCGAATACACGTCTTTCTCGACTGTCTCCAATCCATCGACCACATACGTGAGCGAGGAGATTGGATACACCGTCCCGTTCCAAAGCAGTACCGTGACAATCCAATTGCCACCTGGAAGCAGCGGACTCACAAGTCGAACGACGTCCGGCTACTACGTCATCGAAACCGTTGGCCAGACACAAAGCTATCAACGCACGACAATCACCACGACCGTAGCCCCTGGAAGCAGCGAATTCACGTCATATGGGACATCCGGCGGCTATATCGTGCAGACGGTGGGCGTTACGCAATCTTACCAGTCCACAACTGTCTATACGACATTGCCTCCAGGAAGCAGCGGTTTCACGAGTTATTCGATTGCAAATGGAACTGCAATTCAGTATGTCGGTGTCACTCAAGGATATAGCACTTCTACGGTTTCCACAACGTTGCCTCCGGGCTCCAGCGGTTTCACAACACAAACCACGTCAGGATCTGTGGTTATTGAGACCATCGCAACGACCCAGCCGTACAGCACAGTGACCTCGAAGAGCACACTTCCCGTCAGTGGCACATCCTACACTTCCACGATCACGGGACCAAGCACGATCAGCGTGATCATTGGCTCGCCGGCTTTGTCAACGCAATATGGAACGACGACCGTTGATGCAGGGTCAGTCGGCTTTACTCAGAGCACTACAGCTCAATGCACGTCCAGCAGCTCTTCTTCGACAGATGCCAGCAGCTCTTCTTCCACGAGTGTAAGCAGCACTTCGAGCAGCGATTACAGCACGCAATACGGAACAACAACACTCGATGCTGGGTCCAGCGGATTTAGCTCGACAACCACAGCTCCATGCACATCCAGCGGCTTTTCTTCCACGGCTAAGAGCAGCACCTCAAGCAGCGAGTACAGCACGCAATACGGAACCACAACACTTGATGCAGGATCCAGCGGCTTTAGTTCGACAATCACAGGTCCATGCACAAGCAGCAGCGGATACAGCACGCAATACGGAACCACAACCCTTGATGCTGGATCCAGCGGATTTACCTCGAGCACGACGGCGCCATGCACCAGCACCAGCAGCGGCAGCGGCAGCTACAGTACCCAGTACGTGACTTCAACGCTCGATGCTGGATCCGATGGATTCACAAGCAGCACGATCGCCATGTGCACGCAAACTGTGACCTACAGCACCCAGTACTACACTTCCACCTTGGGCGCTGGCGAGGGTCCGCGAACTTCCACCTTCACCACGCTCTGCTCGGACAAGGGATCGTTTATGACGCTCTACACCGGCACGACAACGTTGGAAGCTGGGCAAAATGGCTATACTTCTACAATTTATACAACTTGTCCGTCAGCAGCCGGCACGGCACCCAGAGTGTTGGCGGCGAAAATGATTATTCCACAGGGGATGGTCGGGAGAGTAAATTTGCCGAGGCCAACGTGTTGAGGAGGAAAGGTTATGTTAAAGGGGATAAGAAGCATCAAAGGAATCAGGACAGAGATGTAGGAGGACGCCAAAAGCTATCACCTGATGTAGCATTGGTCTCGCAATCAAATCTGCTGTTAGCAATGATAATTTAAGTTCTCAACGTCTTGGTACCTCTACGCGCGGAATACCTCTGCCATCAGCTTATCAAAGAAGCAGCTCTCCATCTTTCTGAGCCGTCTTCAGATCTCTGTGCACCTCAACCCGCGGCTAGATAAGCGATTGACCGTCGCCGCAGATCTGACAACAGCAGATGACATTAGCGGACTCGATCCAATTTTTTATCAAGCGCTCTTCTGCCTTACTCAGACTGAAAGATGTAGCACCATGGCTCTTGTCTCCGTCTGCGGGCTTGGCTCTACCGAACGTATTCAGTGCATTGAGACACGCATAACCAGAACACGGACGAGGTAGGCCATATCTGTCCTTGCCACCACAATTACACGCGCTGCGGAGATCAGACTTCCAATTACGCAGTACCTGAAGCCTTCTTTGGCATTAATGACCCGTTGCACGCGCTCAAGTACAACCAGGCGGCATTTCTCGCGAGCTTTGTTGTGGTCGCGCGGCTCCAAGTGTAGATGACCCAGCTGGTAGCACTTCTGCTGTACATGTTCGCATGAGGTACAGATCTTGAGATGCCCCAGGAGATGGAGAAAGATGTCGCCGGCATCCAATTGACCGCTGGCCAACAGTGCGAGAAGATGGCCGTCCATACTATACTCCTCCTTACCGTGATCCTCACACCAGACGTGCACTCGGCTCCTAGTGTTTTTCGCATTCCATTGCCAAGCGCCATCCTCGCAGCGCCTTAACGAAGCATTCGTGGCCGGCAGAAGCATACAGTCCTCGACGCCACTATTACCGAGACCAGACTAAGATGCGTTCCGTCGGCTCGCCAGGCTCATGTATCCATTGTTCAGGCGTGCTGGATGATTGTGATGGCCTTGGTCCTCTTCTTATCCTCCCATTGCCAATCGTCCAACGCTTTGGAGAATGAACGGTAAACAGGAGTGAGGATGCAGTTGCTTGTGCCGAGCACTAGGCGATGTACTTGGCTCGCATCGTCCGTGGTCGCGTCGTCCTTGTCGATCTTCTCGGCCAGGTGTGGATTGAATGCGAAGATGTTGCCGGGCTCAAGAGATTTTGCGAAGCCGATCCAGAGCACGGCAGACAGGAATCTTTGCTTCCACCCAATCCACTGATTAATAGCGAAGTCAGCCTTGATTGCTGGGTCCCGGAGAGTTTGTACGCGCGCCAACAGACATATCGTGTCGGACACCTCCCTGTTAGTTCGTGAGTCCATGAAACGACCCTTTGTCTTCGCGCAAGGAGACGAGAGCTTCACAAAATCTCGGTCGTCCAAAGGCCAGTAGCCATGGCTGGGAACAGGATCTTGTTCTCCGCGCGATGGGTCCTTGTGCCGTAACGCGAGGTCCTTGTTGAGTGCCGCGTGATCCTGAAGAAGCTCTGAGGTGGAAACTGACGCTCTCGGACGAGTTCGCACGAGCATATGATGCGGATCTATGGACCGGCACAAATGAATAGCGGAATTATACTGAGATGGAGAGATGATCTGCTTGCATGTGTGAAGCAGCCTTGAACCAGGAATGAGGGCAGACTTTCCGGGGAACGCGTGCGGCCGACCAGCATTAAGAATTCATATTCATGAACAACGATCACGGTCTGAAATCTTCCACCTCGATGACGGATCTAGTCGAGAGTCGAGGACGACTCGAGGCTCAAAGATTTGACTTCATGCGTTGCCCCAAGCAGCTTAGCTCCGCATAAGCGAGATCTCGGCCAATGACGGCAGAGCAACGAGGAGTCTTGGGTCTCTGCAGCTTCGAAGTCGTGTGTTCACCATTGTGCATAGCTGAAGACCGCCTGCATCCGAGATACACGGCTGTAAACATCGTATACGAGATCACGAACCCATCGAGTACCATTCCCGGCTGCGTTTGATTGTCATCTCGAGTCGACGGAGACAGACACCCGGGGCAAGTCGGCAAAAACCACCGTCGCCGCCACACTTTGGCGTCCAATGTCACGCCCGTTGCGTTCTTTCGACCAGTTCATGTAGCACGTGTTGGCGGATGTAGAAGAGAAGGCGACAGGCACGTAGTACGAGACATTAGGGTGGTGGTGTTGTCGCAAATTTCGCAAATTGGGCATACGAAGGCCCAGGGTTGATACGTACCTGTTTCACGCACGCACTTCCATCTTGTCGCCTTCGAGTTGAACGACCGCATTATTTCCCGCGCGAACCGGTATATAAAGTGTCACGATGGCGAATACTGCATCAGCGAGTACTGCGGGGCGCAAAGCGAAGAACACGAAGAAGACGGATAATGTGGATACGAGCAAGCTCGTTGAGCAGGCGCTCTCTCGTCTGGAGAAGGATGTTCAAGGCGATCGAGAGCAAGAGATTGAGATCGGTATGTCATGTTTTTGATGCAAGAGTTCGGGCGCGTAGAAACGTGGTTGGCATATTCGAATCCGGACATCGCGGCGCAGACCTTTCAGTCACAGTTTCACGGCAAGAAGAGCATATGCTAATTGAAGAGCAGAGCGCGAAGTGAAGCGCGAGATGCGAGACCTTACCAAATCTATGAACGGCGCCGACAATATCCACAAAATCGAACAACTTTCGAAGAAATGCACTGCATTATACGCGGACATGAAGCGGCAAGAGCGGGAATTACAGAGACAGAAGAAGCGGGCGGATACACTGCAGAAAGAGAAGGATACCGCGAAGACAGAGTTGAACAAGGCAACGAGCATGAAGGATAAGCTGGAGAAGCTCTCGAGGGAGACGAACAATGAGAATCGCAAGCTGAGGGTATGTCTAGAGTGTGTGACAGGCAGATGAAGAAGAGGCTGATGATGGGCAGGCCGATGTGCAGCGATTGCAGGATGTGGAGGCGAAGATGCGAGAGGAACTCCACGAGCGACTCGAGGCGATGGTTCTGGACGTGGAAGACGTCATAAATTCCGGTGAACGCGCAGATGAGCAGAAAGAGACCCTGGAGACAGACGAGCTGTGGGTTGCACTGGGTGAATGCAAGTACATCTTGCTAATGGGATGGCAGATTCAAGCAGAAGTTCCGAAGTTTCGTGGATCAGTACGAAATGCGCGAGCTGCAGTTCACATCACTCCTGCGGTCAAAGGATCTCGAGATCCAATCGCAGCAGCTGATGCTGGAACAGCAGCGTAAAGCACAGGAAATGGAGTCTTCCAAGTCACATCAGCTGACAAGACAGGTCTCCACATTCAGTCAGACCGAGACGGAGCTTCGAAGTCAACTGAACATATACGTGGAGAAATTCAAGCAGGTATGTTGGCAGTTCCATCACGTTCGAGTCCGATAGGCGAGTAGTAATGACCAGTCTAGCAGGTCGAGGACACGCTGAACAACTCCAACGACCTCTTCCTGACCTTCCGTCGCGAGATGGAGGAGATGTCCAAGAAGACCAAACGGCTGGAGAAGGAAAATCTGACGTTAAGTCGGAAGCACGAGGCAACGAACCAGAATATTCTCAAGATGGCAGAGGAGCGTACGCGAACGCACAAGGAACTCGAACTTCTGCGCAAGAAGAACGAGAATCTGGAGAAGTTGTGCAGAGGGATGCAAGCGCAAGGAAGAGGGCAGATACCACCTCTACCTCCTCTGGATCCTCACGACCAGGGGGAAATCTCTGGTACGGAGAGTGAGTATGACGAAGAGGAGTACGAAGAAGGGGAGAGTGAGGAGTACGACGATGACGATCTCACGGAGGACGAGCATTTCAATGAGATTCACGCTGCGACAACCGCTCCTCCCCAGAGGCGACCCTTCGGACCTGTACCACCGCCGCCGACCCCTAGTATGGCCAATGGTACTACATCAGTAAACGGTCGGAAGGGATCACAGCATCTGTCCGGCCAGCAACTGAATGGGATTCGTGCTTGAAGCTACCTGTATTTGGCGTGCGGCGTGCAACATGTGTCATTACTCTCTGGAATGCATATTGCTTTCATACATTTGTCTCCTTCCAGATCTGTTCTCAGTGTTTCTCGTGGCTTGTCTTTGTTGCTGAACGATATGCCACATGCTAACAAGCGACTAGATTGCTGGATATGCTCATTAATCGCTTGACAGCTGGGATATGCATGCATGACGCGTCGAGATGCACCATCGTTTAAGTCTTGGCCTCTGTACTAGTCTTGCTCTTCATGACGATGTCGAGGTCCTTATACGCTGCGCTGTACGCCTTGCGAAGGTCGATCACAGCATGCACCATCTTCTGCGCAATCGCGTCCTTCTTCTCCAGAAGCTCGAGCAGTTCAGCCTCCAGAGCGCAATCTTGCTTGGATTTCCTGGGATTGATGTCAATTTCGCGCGTTCACGCACGCGTCCCAGCTGGCTGACTCACGTCTGTTTCTTTGATTTCGTCACTGGGAAAGACTTCTCGATCTTCGCACGCGTCTTTTGCAGGTTCTTCGCGTACTGAGCTTGGAGAACGTCTGTCGCCCGCGCCGTCTTGCGCGTCTATATGTCCGAGTCACGTCAGCATTGTGATCATGGTGAGGTACCTTAATCAAGGCCTACCGAAGACGTGATTGTGTCCTGAGCGGAAGTCTTCGGTGCTGGGCCAGGAGCGGCTTGCGGCGTGGCTGGTTTTGTCTTCGAGAAGATCTTCGCCGGGGTCTTCTTCTTAGGAGGCATGATGGTTGATGATGCGGAATTTCGTGGTTGCTAGCAGGAAATCTGAGATCAGTGGATTCGGATGAGGTTGCCGATTTGTTCGGAGGCTCAACATGAGGCAAGAGGCATGATAGGGAAGGCACGATGGCCAGACTTTCAGCGGAAGGCGCCAACAAGACCTAAAATCGCAGCACGCACTTGAAGGGTGGTAAATGCCGTGCGCACGCTGTCGATGGCCCGTAAGACGAACATAGACGTTCAGATGTGTAATTTGTAGCTGTCTTCCACATCTGTTCTGGATATAGATGTCGCTGCCCCAACCATGGGACGCCTTGCGATCTCCTCCTCTCATACGAGCTCTATTTATTTATATCTAAATACTATCAATCTAGTTCCAGGTTCCGCTTATATCCATTACAGATGGCACATGATATGGTAAGTGTTGTCCATTGCAGATAGCACATGTTAAGGTATGTTAAGTGTGAAGACAGCCTTGTGCTTAAGGAAGCGCTCCGTATGCAATCATGTTCGGGCATTCTGCGCACAACACTTAGCAGTCATGCTTTAAGAACGACATGGCCTTCTCGAATTAATGCAGTCACTTCATCTAAACTCAACAACATTTATTTCTGCTTGTGTTCGACGTTGAATGTCCGGGAGTCTCTCCCGTCCCCAAAACTGGGTGGCGACCAATCAGAAGCTGCAAAAAGTTCGACCTCCAAAATTTCTAAAAATGTTCCGCTCATGATCCTGTTCACCACGCACGCACACGCACAATGGGACTCGCCGGGCCAAGACAGTCAGTCTGATCTATGAGGGAAGGACGTTCCATGCTAATTGCTGTCCACCAGACGAAGCAAAATCGGCGCAGACCCGAACAACACAAAATGGGCCAAATCTACCGACCGCTTCGGCCACAAAATTCTCACTGCCCAAGGATGGAAACCAGGTGACACGCTAGGAGCCGAGAATGCCTCACACTCCTCGCATTACACGTCTGCGAGCTCTTCCCACATCCGAGTGCTATTACGAGACGACAATCTCGGGCTCGGAGCGAAGAATGGCAAGCAAGAGGCCGACAAGTTCGGCTTGGACATGTTCCAGGGCCTTCTGGGCAGATTGAATGGCAAGAGTCAAGAGGAATTGGACAAGGAAGCGGGATATAGGAGGGACCTGGCGCTGAAGGAAATGGTGGTGAAGAGATTTGGTGGCACCACTTTTGTGAGCGGTGGCTACTTGGTGGGAGATAAGATTGAAAGATCTGTTCATGTGCAACAGGAGTCGAGTCCAGCAGCTTTTGTTGCCGTAAAGGAGAAGAAGTCGAAGAAGAGGAAACGGACAGAGGAGGTCGAGCCTGACCACGCCGCTACTCAGATCAAGGCCCAGTCTTCTGCTGATGAGACCGAGGTTAAGGAAAAGAAGAAGAGGAGCAAGAAGGACAAGAAGCGGAACGATACGACAATTGAGACGCCACTGCCGTCGGATCCAGAAGCTGAGCAGGAGGAGGAAGCAACTCTACAGGACAAGGTACCTGAAGAGATGAGCGAGAAGGAATCAAAAAGACTGCGGAAAGCAGAAAAGAGGGCGGCAAAGGAGGCCAGACGAGCTGAGAAGGCAGAGCGAAAACGCAAGAGACGCGAAGACGAGTTGAAGGACGAGGCAGCAACATCTGCTCCAAGCACGCCTGTGGACACAAGCGACACGGAAGCAACGACAAGTGAAGCGCCGTCTACAAGCCTCCAAAAGACTGTTGCTGTACCCAGAGGACGATTTGCCATTCGATCACGATATTCACAGCAGAAACGGATGGCGGCATCCGATCAACAGGCACTGAAGGAGATTTTCATGATCAAGGCAGGCGCATGATAGGCGTTTGTGTGTTTTGGATACCCGGTGTAGATGACCATAGAGCATACAATGTCTGAAGATCTTTCTTACATGAGGTCAGTGTGGCTTTGCAGACGAATGGCAGATATTTGGACGACGTCTGCAACGCCGTGCGTGGTTTTCCACGGCACTTCAAAGGCTATCAACGGACTGTCACTCTCAGCATCATCGTGCAAAACATAGGTATTTCGACAGGCTGAGGATGTCATCACCCATCCGGCATCACATGCCGCAAGCTTGTGCCTACAAGTCTGATCGACTGCTATCGAGATTACTGAATACCCATGCCGTCAGAACCGTGTAGCTGGTCAGCAGGTACGAAAGGTACCAGATCGGCACTACTACAAAGCACGACATTTTGGTTTCAAACGCTCAATATCTTGTGGATGCCGAGTTTGTGTGCAGGACTTGGCTTCTCTTCGCACAATTTTCCGCGTCGTCTCCTCACAGATCGACCAAGCACAATCACAAGACCCTCGTAACTCCCTTAGCTCCTCGTGTAGTGCTGGTGCTGATCTTCGCAAGGAGTTCCGCCAGGGCATGCCAGGCATCGAGCTAGACCTCGCTGATCGCTTAGAACCAGCTCAACCTTACACTGCGAAATTCTGACCATCTAGTGTGCTGAAATGCGATAAGCTGATACCGCACGACGTCAGACATCTCAACATGCTCAACAGCAACTCAACCCCATCGATACCAATACCAGAGCAAACAGTCGCGCCGACTCATATTCAATGGGAGGACAGAGTGGGCATACGCAGCGCTAGCTGATTCACCCCTTGCTGCACGACAGTGTGGGGATTATTAACTTGACCCCAGATTCCCAAGAATGAACCTGGTCGTGCGCCGTCGCGGGGAGCGGATTGTGGTCCTCGTAACCAATAACAGATCACTGAAAGAGCGTCAAGCCTTTTACTGTGAACAGCAAAGTAATGCAAGATCAGGGTAGTTGAAATCTAGCACTTACGCTAAAATCTCGACCCCGCCATCTCGCACTAGATATGGCCTAGCAGTCACCACCTTCGAGCGCACAATATCGAAGCTTCCTACATCAACAGACCTGGTCGAAGCTCTTCCACCGCCCAACTTCTTTGTTTGCTTTTGCACGACCGCCTTATCAGTGTCTCCACAAAAGATCCAGGAAAGCGTCACAAAGAAGGTTCAGATTCCACGCGACGTGAAACCATATCACGCGCACGTCCCTGGCCTGACGTAATCGTCCCTCCACACGTCGAGCCTTGCCTAAGCACGTCTTGGGAACAATTCTGTGGGAACCGCGACCTGCTCCCTACAACAACCACACCACCATTGAAGCTGATACCGAACATTACCTTCACTCAAATCGCAATCAACCTCGATCCTCACGGCTTTTGTATCAATTAGATTCTCCTCTTTGTCTCACACACTTGTCGCTCTCCATCTCCACAAACCCACGATCTACGATCCATCATGAGCTCCGCCGATCGCAACTCACCGCCAGCTCCCTCTCCAACTCGACGACGCTCGTCCTTTGCAGGCCAATTTGTGGATATGTTTGGCAGCCGGCCATTTAATGCTGGTACCAGCAACAACAATCAGAATATGCCTGGTCCCATCTCGCAAGCTGCCATGCAAGCTCAACAGCGACGCCTGTCATTGACCACAGTCGGTCTGTCCGGGTCTCCCAACGCAACCTCGCCCTTCCTACCGAGCGGTCGACCACGAACAGAGAGCCTGTCGAGCTCAAACTCGGGCACTGTTGACGAGTCGCCCTTCGAAGACGGTGATGCTCCTACGTCCAGCGTCCCAGCATCACCATTTGCTCGTCGCCTCAGCTTTGGAGCGCGGGCAATGCGAGATATGAGATCAAGCACGGGCAATACAAATGCTAATGGTAGACCTTCCGTCTCTATAGCGAAGTCTCCCCCGACCGCGAAAAACGGCCGAGGTCTGTCTGTCACATGTCATTTCTGCCCAAATTAACCCCTTGCTCTTGACATACCCCTCACACCACCATTGTCCATCGTGACCTAAGCTCATAGGCTAACATGTATACTCGTAAGCAGGATCGGGCTTCGACATTGCTGAGAATATGCGAAGCAGAGCCGAGCGAGGGTCCATCTCCGCAGCATCCGGCATGCAGAATGGTGCTCCAACACATCAACGCGCAAAGAGCGTCGCGATCATGGAACCACCTCGCGACATATCTGCTTCTCAACCGAAGCGACCAGACGCTTTCCAGGAGCGCATTCTGAAGGGCGACTTCTACATGGATTAGTAGGACATGCGTTTCAGCAACGTCGCGCAGATTTCTTCTGCCACAGATTTATCGAAACTTCTGCATCGCATTTGTTGGAACGGGCTCATGTGGCGCCACGGTCGCTTCATGGCGTTCGAGATACGTCTTTACGGCGGGTACCAAAATTGCGGACGCTCAAAAGTCCCTGATGGGACGTTGTCAGGCGAATGGCAGGGGAAAGGTGCGAAACTCGATCGGGCACGGGTCCTACTCATTGCGCGACACCAGGAGTCGAATGACAGATTCATCCTAATGGCTCAGACATCAAAGCTGAGCAGGCGTCATTGGGACTAGCATCTACAAGGCATTGGCTATCAGCATGCCTTCTTTGTTCTCCTTGCACATACTTACCAAAACTTACTGGCACTCAACAAGGAGCGTCCAAGCGGCCAGTGGTCTCAATTTGTACGAGTATGGACAGAAAGCTCTTCAATCTGGCGAAAGGATGGAGCTGGGAGCTTTGTGGGAGCTGACGGTGGCGATGGATATGACACGGCCTCATTTATTTCACGACATTTGGATGTGCCGTCTCGAAGGAGACAAGCGCTCCAGATGATATGTACAGTGTTACAGTAATATGAGATTGTTGACAGAGTTACGAACACAAACTCAATGAGTATTAATTCCAGCAATTGTGAAGCACTGAAGGCGGGTTGTGCGGACAATGGTACATCTCAGTGCATCGGTTGGGTGCTCGGAACACAATGCCTGATTCTGAAGTATTCTAACTGAGTTAGTGTGCTCTCAGGGCAGTTACAGATATGCCCAATGGTGACATGCTTTCAATCATGTACAGAAGCCGACCAGCTGAAATGCACCCGCCACACCACTTGACAAGGCACGACGTCACACCGCACAGCCATAGCTTCCCCAGCTGTCGCAACTCAACGGGAAGGACGAATCTGAGCACTGACGGTGGAAGCGCCCGCTGTCTCGCGTGCCGTGACCCAAGTGCGAAGTCGAAGACTGCGGATCCATGCACAGCTGACCCTGGTGTTCTAGACCTGGCGACCGATCGGCGTGGGGCCAAGGGGTCCGCGACGGGCCACGACCTCGAAAGCTTGAGGCTGTGATGCAGTCATCTTCCTGATCCCGGATCTCCGTTGCAGACTCGTGAGAGCCGAGCTATTGAACTGTCGACGGCATCACGGCATCACGGCACCTGCAAGCACGTATCGTATGACGCGGCAGGTTTGAACGGTTCGAGTTGGACTTGACGCCGTGCGATTCGCAGCCTTGGATGCTTGCATGCTTCCTGCAGGGGTTTGATTGGTCAGCGCATTCGGGTAGGGCTGCTTCATGCGAGGAGAACCCTAGGAGGAGGTGTCTTCGATGGTCAGACCTGTGTTCAAAACTCAGAGTGCACAGCGATCGGAAGTCTGGAATGATGTGATGGGTCGCAAGAGTGATTACTATGCACAAGATGATCAACAGTGTGAACCACGATACCCATCCTAATCTACCTGTGAACATTGTCCCTCCCCAACGCATGCATGATACAGTCGTTAACCCGCACACACATTAAAATCGTTGCTTCGTGATGACAAAGGTCGAAGTAAATACAAGACTCCCTGCTCAATCGAAATTAGTAGTAGGAAGTGAGTCCTGGCCGGCAGGTGTGCAAGCAAAACGAGTGGACCATTTTGACACCGAATAGCAGCATCGGTGCTGCACCTTAGAACATCCTGAGCTAGTATGGCATCCCAGGGCCTCCCAATTGCGAGCCCATAGGGCCTGGTGCGCCCATCATGGGCATCTGAATTGACGGAGCGGGTCCTGGGCGGTGGAACATCTGTACAAGTCGCTTCCCGACTCCAGTCTCTAGCTCTGTTCCATCTCTTGCAATCTTGACCTCTCTGTTGGCATTCCATGGATTGCGGAGGCCACGAGTTCTGTAGAAAGGTAGCCTGTTTGTAGACAACCATTCGATCTTAAATGGTTTGCCCCAGACCTGCGCCTGGGCGGTATTTGGTGTTGCTTCCGTGTCTGATGCCGTCCCTTGACCAGATCCTTCCTCTTCCTCATCAGACAATTCGGCTTCCCAGAAGATCGTGCCGCGCGCTGAATCATCGATGATGCGACCTCGAGGAGCCCAATCGGTGGCAGCTGTTGGGATGGTTTTCGGGGTGTCAGAAGACTCGGTCGGCTCGTTCTGTGGGAGGGCGCGCATAATCTCGGCTGCGTCCTCGTTGATCGGAGAGGTCATGCGAGCATAGCCGAAATATTCTCCTGACTTGTTTGCTGAGAAGACGAGGTAGACATTGTCGGCAGACTGCAGTTGCGTTAGTGCGAGCGTGAGATCATGAAATGGATCGCACGTACCTGGAATGCCTTGTTCAGAATTTGCTCGTTGTGAGACTGAGTCGCCCAGATACCGTTCCTGACGCTTTGCTCTAGATCCTGCAAAGTCAAACTTTTCACGACAAAGAACTTCTCCGGCACCTTGACGTCGGGAGGACCTTCACCATCGACAGCGGGTTCCACGACAGATTCAGGTACGTCTTCCACAGCTGATTCTGCGCTCTCGAGGACAGGAGACTTGTTAGAAGAGGCGAGGGACGGACGCCTTCCTGCCATGGCTGCTGGTGCAGTAGGAACACCAGATGCAGCAGTGCTACTACGCCTCAATCGACACACGAGCCGGACACCGCTGAACCTCGAATCGTGGAATCTCTGCATAGCAGATTGACAAGCAGCTTCGCTTCTGTAATTCACGAAAGCGCAGTTGCTTTTTGAGATCAAGAAAAGACTTTCTATGTCTCGAGTTGCTTCGCGGGAGAAGTGGTCTTTCAAGTCGAGCACTGTCGCGCCGGGAGGTAGATTGCCGACCCAGAGAGCATGGCCAGACTGCTTTGGCTTGCGAGGCGGCCCTCTTGGAACAGAGTTCAGGCTGGTGTTCGAAGTCTGTCGGCGCATACCTAGTTCGGTTAGCCGGATAGTAATTGATCTATGCCCAGATTCACTCACCTGGATAAAGACTTTCTGCACCTAAATATCCGTCCTGCCCCTCGTTATTCAAAGATGCCTGCATACCAGGCATACCTCTCCCGATCATCGAAGACTGCAATGATGCGCCAGGTCCGTAGGGCATGGAGGAATAACCTGGTGATGCACCTGGGAAGTAGTAGTATTGAGGGGAGAGTGGCGAGTAACCTGTATACTGCTGGGGCAGTCCACCGATTCTCTGCTGTTGCATCTGAGGAAAAGGTCCACCCTGAGACGATGGAGATTGACCGTAGCCAGAAAACTGGCTATGCCCGTAGCCACCAAGACCGCCTTGGCTTGGAAAGTTCGTACCGGACTGATGTGGGTACTGGAGGTTCTGCTGCATCTGGTAGACCATAGCAGGCGTCGAGGTATTAGCTGCTCGTGGCTGTCCAGAGCTCTGAGGTCGAGAGTTTTGCGTCGATTGCGTTTGTGAGGAGTAGTCAGGTAGCGCACTGGCTACAGCGCCCATATGGAAAGATGAGCCCGCTTGACTTGAGTTGCCGCCAGCGGCATATTGGAAACGAGAGTTGTCCATCCTCTGCTGAGGATTGGAAAACGCAGAATACTGCGAGTAGAAGGGAGAGTTTCCGCTCATGGATCGCGGCAACTGGAATGGCCCCTCCTGCTTGGGGTAGCCTTGTTCCGAGTCGTCTAGTTGGTATTGGTGTTGGAAAGGCCCAGATGGTGCGAGGCCTCCGTTGTGCGACGTATCACCCATGTGCTCCTCGACAATGACCGGTAGAGCAACCCACTGCTGTAACCAAACGTAAGTCATGATGTTTCATTGTAAACGAGTGTATCTAGCGAATGGAATCATGAAGCTAGCGATGTGACATTTCCGAGAACTTGAAGAAGTACATACCTTTTCAAAGGAATTGCTATGCCTTTACCAGATAGTGGCAACCGAACGGATGGGATGACAGCCGAAGAGGATATGGAAGGGACATGCAATGATTCAGGCACAGTGCCAATCGACTACCCTTTGTGAGCAACAGCAACGACTAAAAAAAGACGGGACACTGACAGCTAGCCAATCCCGGAAGAAATTGTAGACAAGAATATAAGGTGAATATGCAAAGTAATTGCTCGCTTGCAGCAGGAGAAGATGATCAAAGCCAATTGACCACTTAAGAAGAGAACACAAGTCTTTCGACGCGAAAGATGTCGAGAACCCGAGAATCCAAGGTCGTCCAAAAGGGTTAGACTATTGATTGACGGAAGTGAACGACCTTGTGAGGCGCAGTTTGACAACCTGGGAGCGTCTGGTGCTGAGTAGGAGGTGATTGGCTCTGTGACACATGCAGGTCCAGGGCTCAATCAGAGACGAAGGACCGAATCTTCTCTTGGGATTGTGGAGGAAAGCAAAGGGTGGCAAAAGGTGTGGATCCAGGCAAGGTGAGCTTCCGAGCAGGCGGTGCAGAAAGCTTAATGATTGTAAACGAAGAGAAGCTCGAGAATGTCAGACGGAAAGAAGCAAGAAGAGCGCAGGTGTAAGTGATGTCGTACGTGGCGAAGAATTTGTGTCGACAAGACTGAAAACGGGTCTGGGTTGTCCAGGCCAGGTCCAACGACTTCTGGTTGTCATGATGTAGGTAGTCTCCTTTACCGACCGAGCCGGTCCGACGCCATACGTTACTGTACGGTTATTTTCATGGCTTTCGGCGACTCATCCGTAGGACGCCGTTTTGCATCTGTCAGTGCACCTCCAAGCTCGCGATGGTTCACCTGCTAGACCTGCATATTTCCAAGGACGGTAAATTTGCTCCTGTTCCTTTGGGATCATGGGCTGACGATGCTGGACAATTTCTGAAGCATGATCCATTGCCCGATGATGAACATGCTATTCACGAAATAGATCCAATATTTGTCGATAAGCCGCGGGCGCAAAACTGCATGATGGAAAGTGGATTTCGCTTTCAGCCTCTCATCCAAGGGTAGGAAATCTTTCGGCTTGCCAAGATCTGACCCACTTCGAACTCAACCCAACACCAAGTGGCTTTCCCATCATGAGACACATCTCTGCATGGGCAGATTTACCAAGAATGTTACTACTGTGGTCGCGATTCGAATAATTGTCATTCATTGAAGCTATCAATTGTGCTTCCGGAGCAATTTCGATATCAAAAATTCCCGCTCGGGGCGCCACACCACGAGGCACAACATCAGGGCAAATGCTTAGCCAGAGAACGAAAGGGTCCCTGAGGCTCACGGCCGCGGCATGACGGGACAAAGTCATGACCCCTGAAAGCGACGCGTCGAAATTCCCCAACTTTTGTATAGTCGAAGCCAGGATTCTGCACGTCCCAAAGATAGCGCCAAAGCAAATCTCGAACGTCATGACGTAGGAGGAAAAGCTAAGTCGGGCTCCTTCTCATTGAGCGCAGTCGGCTCCGCGCTTCTTGACATATCGTTCCTTGTGGAAGATATCCAATGTATACATCATTCGCAGTGACGACAGACAAGCTCGCCGCACCAATTTTGATTCTTGAAGCACTTTGACATCCCATTGTTGAGATGTTGGCCATGTCACGGCTTGCATAGCTTAATTGATCAGGCACGGAGATCGTGAGAGAAGAGAGTCAAGAGCAGAGGTGACCTCTAGGGCTCGAGCTGGGCTAACTTCTTTGGAGCCAAGGGTCCAAAGTGCCACTAAATATTAGTTCTTCGACGGAGTGTCGTCCGAACAATTGCACTCCAACACCTCCGTCTGTATCATTCATTCTTACAGATATGTCAGCAGGCTACGCCTCAGGATCTTCTTGTGAAATACACATCCCCACAGTTTGTCCAGGTTTCTCGGAAGCTTGCAGCGATGTCAACGACGACAAGCCAAAGTCGAGCCTCATCCTTAGGGCCTCGCCTCTCGTCGAATCCGAATGGCCCTTGGCACAGCCACGTCTTCCAATAAAGCCACTTTATGCACGTGGCCGGCCAACGTCGACCCTATGTGGAAGATCACAACTTCTTTCAGTATCGCCACTTCTAAGTTGAGAAGGAAGTTCAAGATTCCGAGAGATCATCGCGCATTGCTTCAGGCTTCATTGCAGGACACATCTGCTTCAACAATATCTTCGGGCACGCCGACATGCTTCGTGGATCTCTTTCGTACGGTGGCGAACTGCTCTGGGCACGGGGGTAACTCCCGCTGTCAGGCACGAACAAACGAACGACCATCATGGAGCTCGGTAAAGAACCCAGCGCAGTGGTTACAATGACTTGCAGAGCCGCTTGACAACCGAAGCCGCATCCAGTCATAGCTCAGAAGTGATGCGAATTTCTGAAACATTTGTGTCGACTGCAGTTATCATGCATCGCTCTTGCGAAGTCCATATCAGCACGAGACAAGATTTGCTCGGCTGGCGCCGAGAAGGCTCGAATAGTGGTACCCTATTCCACTGAGAACTTACGATGCCATGCCGCGGGCACACTCACGAAGTGGGATTGTCCTCCACTCATCCGACTTATCTCCAAGCTGCAATGCGCCGTAGAACGCACGGCATCAATGCTAGACTCTTGCGACCCAGCATCTAGCCAAGACCATGCGAAGTTGCCAACTCCGATCTCGTCTGTCGGCACACGCCATGCTGCCCATACGGTTTGCTATTCTCGAAGTCTTGGGGCATCACGCGAGTTCTGTCGCCCCTGAGTCGATTCCACATTCAATGATCCACAAATGCAGAATGAATTGACCCCATATGCGGCTCACGAATCGAAAAATGGCATCTGCCGTGCCGCTCACGAACCGTTACTCCTTGACCACCCTGCCACGCGCACGTCAAATACGGCAGGAACACTAACCCATTGCAGCCAGAGCCTAAATATCAGGTTTCTGCACACCTTCTCTTCAGCCACTTTTGCATCATGGTTGGTGACGAACATTCCTTAGAGAGATTTTGGGATTTGCCCTGCAGATCTGCTTCAACTGATCGTCTGCAATCCTGGCTTCTGTGTCCCAAAATAAGTCCCTTGTACAGGTCCCTGAATATCGCATCATGCTAGGTGTGGAATCAGAATTGGGAGGTGAAAGTGCTTGAGTTTGCTCAACCTCGCGAAAGAGGCACTGCCAAACGAGACGAGATGAGCCGATGGCAAGGATACTGACAGACCTTACCAACACCATGCACTCGCCACACGAAGCTTGCTGGATCTTCATATTGGCGACTCCACAGGCCTGCTACCTAAATCCCCGAAAGAAGCGCCGAGTACATTTCGCAAAAGCTTCGCAACATACTTTTCAATTCGGCGTCTCCTGATCAGAGTTACATCTGTGCTTGAGCTACCCACTATGGAAACGGGCCGGCGAAGCGCATCCTGGCGATGGCGAATCAGATCTGGACAACAGGATGTATACATGCTGAGCAGGGTCAAGCGAGGCCTGGAGAAATTCGAGCGCAGCGACGGCGATTCGTTATTGAAGCCATGCAGGGACTGATGACCATCGTGACTTCTCCTTACAAGGCTCTGCTCAACATCCTGTTGCTGATCTGGTGAAGTCTGTCTCGAACGGCAGCCCCGATGAATGCAATTGCCGCGCCCCGCGTGCATGCTGTTGAGCTTCCGACACAAGACTCAGAACATTCAGTGCGCCTACAACATCATTTGCATGTCGAACGCGACTCTCAGGCTCCTTCATCTGCGCCAGCAAATCATCGACTACAAACATGGGCTGAATGGTTCCATTGCCAATGCGCCTTCTCGATCGTCGAGTACGACTACCGATGCACGAGAGTAGCTCGTAGTACCATACTCGCCATGCAGCTCGTTTCCTTCGCTTGTTGACTTGGTATCGGCAGTTCCCTATACGCGGTACTCGGTCGTCGCGGCTTTTTGTTCGCCCATGCAACGCATTGCAGTATTCAGTCGCCTGAGCAGGAGGAACATCGCACCATCCTGGCGCATGGCAGATCATACTTTCATCTGTGGAGTTTGATTCGCGTTTAAGATGTCTCTGGCGCCGATTCAGCTTGAGCCTGGAAGTAGATTCGGGCGCGACTCTGCCATGTCCAGTATCAGCATTGAAAGATTGAACAGCGTGAGCAAGAATGTAGCGTTTGTTTGCTTGAATTCGTCTGCTCACGCTCACAGCTTTTCCAGCTCATCTGGTGGCGATCCTTCCTTCGAACCCTCGCGGAAGTCAGTCCTGCCGCGTAGCACGACTTCACGGATAAAGCCTTCGATGTACTCGAAATATCCTCGCTCGGCACAGGTATCATTGTGAGATCCATCCGGGAAGTCTCGCCATACTTTCACTTTGGCTTGACAAGCTTCGTATAAGGTCTTCATATGGCCGGGTGGTACAATCTCGTCCTGCAGCCCGCTCAAAAAGAGAATTGGCACGTTCTTGATCCCGGGTAAGATCTCTTCACTTGTCCAGAGCTGGTGGCATAGAGGCGCCAGAAATCGAGCAGGTGGAAACGCACTGTATCGAATTTAGCCATCTAGACGGTCGTACAGACATCAGTCAAGCCATCTCACCTAGGAATCAGTTTTCGAATGCTAGTGAATGTGTTCTCGAGCATCAAGCCTGCAATGTCTCCTTGCTCTTGGTTCTGTGCCACCAGATTGATGCCGACTGCGCCGCCTAGCGATTGGCCATAAATCACTATCCTCTTTCCCTTCAGTTCATCGTTTGATCGCAAGAAACCCAGCCCGGTCTGCGCATCAATCTTCAGTCCCTTCTCATCTGGGTTGCCTGTCGACCGTCCATAGCCTCGATACTGCAGCATGAGCACATTGCAGCCGATCTCGTTTGCAAGGATCTTCGCGATAGGTATCCGATAGCCGATGTTGCCTGCATTGCCATGGAACATGAGGATCGTGATGTTGCGAGCATACTGTGAATTTGCAGGCCGGATGTGAAAGGCATGTAGTTCTTCGCCGTCAGGTGTGGGTATCATGAGATCTTCGAAGTTCTCGATGCCGAATCGCGCGGGAGTAGGAACATTCGTGCGCGCGTCTGGAGGTATGTTTCGTGGGTATATGATCTCGCTGTCGTTCAGATCAGTCTCAGCCTGGTGATGTCACTGGCGAGCATACGTTTGCTTGAAGTAGAGCAGACTGCTCAGGACTACCGAAAGACCTGAAGCAGCCAAGAAAGGTGTCCGAAGCCAGGAGAGCATAGTTTCGAAGTAGTCGGTCATGTTGTTTGGAGGGAGTCGACGAGGTCGGGTAACTGTTAAGGAACGACGCTGGAGAAGTTGGTGACGTCTGATGCGGTACGTTTGCAGATAGAGGCGTCGCGCAGTACGAAGGGACATGTACTAGGGATCTGGTTAAGTCGTATTTAAGAAAGGAAAGACATAAGGTTTGTATGATGAGGTGTAATGTCTAAGAGTGGTTCGCGAAGTTCATACTTCGGCGTGGGGAGAGAGGCTGATGCGGCGCGGGAAGGAGCTACCTTGATAGAGACTAGCGCGATATCACCGACCTGATGTCCTGCGTGCGTGTGTAGAGCTGCCTTGCAAACACCATCTGCGACTCCACCATCTCATCACGTACTCTTCTTGCGACTTATCTGCGAGCAACTCCTTGCCTGAACAATAGTCTCAACGCCTGCTTCTACTCGAAGAATCACCCGCCACTTCACCTGCAAATCGCAATCATGATGCAGCAGACGGGCATGCTGCGGGAAGGTAACGCAGGCAGAGAAGTAATGTAGGAAGCTTGCTGACGATTCGACAGATGGCATTCACGTGGATATGGAGCATCTGAAGAAGGGCGAGGTTAAGTGAGTTTCGACGGCATTCCATTCAGCAAGATGAATACTGGTGGCTAACATATCGGATTAGCCTTGGTACATCGATGTCAGTATTCACTGCCACTGTGAACTTCTTTTGCCGCTCACGCCCAACAGCATGGCCATCAACTTCAAGGACGGCGTCATATTAGGAGCAGACAGTCGAACGACCACCGGCGCATACATCGCAAATCGAGTCACAGACAAGCTCACACGAGTATCGGAGACGATCTGGTGCTGCCGATCAGGTTCAGCGGCAGATACGCAGGCTGTAGCAGATATTGTGCAGTACCATCTCAGCATGTACGAGACGTTGAACAATGAGCGGCCAAGCACACAGACTGCGGCGGCCATCTTCCAGGAGCTGTGCTACGACAACAAAGACCAGCTGAGGTGAGCTGAACGAACTTCGCTTTGCAATCGAAAGTACTAACATATGCAAGCGCCGGTATCATCATCGCAGGCTACGACCACAGACACGGTGGCCAGGTCTACTCGCTGCCTCTGGGTGGCTCACTGCACAAGCAGCCATACGCAATTGGTGGATCTGGTTCGACCTACATCTACGGCTACTGCGACGCGAACTGGAAGGAGGACATGACAGAAGAGGAGGGCATCGAGTTCGTCAAGGGCTCATTGCGAGAGGCTATCAAGTGGGACGGCAGCTCAGGTGGTGTGATCCGAATGGTAGTTTTGACGGACAAGGGAGCACAGAGACATCTCTACCTTCCAGATAATGGCTACACGAAGCCAGGCAAGCAATAGATGGACTCACAGCATGGCGTTCTCGGATGTGAGCATTTCGGTCCATGGCGCAAGATGTACTCATAGGCATATCGAAGAGATGGAATGGCGTGCCGAAAGGGATTGAGACAAGTACTTGCACATAGCAATGAATCTCAAGAAGCAGCAACTAAGCTGCCTGGACATTCAATGGTAGACATAGTCATACCCTTCACGAAGTGGTCGTCAAATGCGGTGTAATTTGATGTTCAACGAGCCATGTACTGATACAGATGCAAGCTTCGCCCAGTGCATTGGTCACGGCTTGCGGCAACTACATTCAGTATTCCTGGAGCATGTATCGCGGGGCCAACTTTAGCTGAAAGATACTCCCGGCCTCAGCCGCAACCTTTCCGGTCGACCTCTCAGAACACACAGAAGATGATTACGATCATGCATAAGGCAAGGATAACTGCAGGGCAGAACAAGGACAGCTTCCGGCTTGTGAAGCAGTCGTCGTCGCAAGTTCAGACCTTGATTAGCAATTGTCGAAGGTGATGGTCCAAAGAGCACAGCGATTAAGCCAAGCCAGCACCAGGACTTCAGATGAAGAGCTTACGTACTTGAAAGATCACGACCAGACTTGACATGCAAGAACAAGGTCACAGAAGTGCATCAGATATGGAGAGCATATTTAATGGCACTGCAGCTGACACGCTTGACATGTGCGCGAATGAAGCGCTCGCTGAGGTCTAGTGACAAAGCTGAATCTGTAGCTAGCGACATGGTGATGGCGGGTGGAGCTCGGGTTAACTACTAGCAGCAAAAGTTGCTTTTGGTGGGCAGAGTTTACGAGGATGGCTCTCGGGCAGCCAGGCGGTCAGAACGTTGGACACGCGAAACTTTGACTGGCGATGACGGCATCAGCAAGCAAACCGTCGCGGCGGTCTCCTTACCGCAAGGCTGATACTTGTAAATTGGGTGACGAAAATCATCGTCTTGGGCGCTGCCAACGTGCTGATAAGCGCGATTTTGACGCGCGCATCTTCACCTCCCGAGTCCAGTGATTTCCCGCTAGGCCGTCAAAGTGTGGATTGCGACGGGAGGCGTTCGAAAGCTCGCAACCAATAACCCTCGATTGTCTTTACATCCGCAACGCAACCACAAGTCCGGTTGTTCGTGCACGAAATATCGCATACACACGCTTTCGCCTTGGACCGGCACTCCCAACAAGGCGGATAGATATGATATCCCGAGTAAGTGGACGCTACTCTCTTGTTGTTTGCTCGACGGAAGCCCTTGGAGGCTCTGCGAATGCCCAGCGACTGCCTTATCTCTTCGCCCTGTTACGTCGCCCCCAGAAACACCACCATTGCTACCCACTTCATGCCGCGGCTGCAGACCGCTTCACGTCACTGCCTGCCTTGCAAAGTGACTTTGTTGTCCGTGTAACCTCAATGCGCGCCATATCAGCGTGTTGGGATCGCGCGTCGGGAAAGAAGTTGCTTTCTTTGCCCGCCGATGCTAATGACATACGCTGCATCCACTCGGCGTCCCACCATTGCGCTTGCCTTGTCCAAGAATTCACAGCACTCGCAATTGCCAAGCTCGCGACTGACGTTGGATGGTACGACTACAGGAAACTTCACGTTCGACCGCGACATTCTAAGACGCGGGGATGACTTCAGTGCTGGTCAGCGAGGTCCATCACCTTCCCTACGCTGCGCACCACCAACACGTACACGATTCGCGACCTGCACATGTCCATACGTACAAGCAGCAGAACCACACGGATGCGCCGACGCCTTCGCACGCCCGCAGCACCGACTACTCGTCGATGGATACCCCCATGACGGACGCTGCCCCTCAGTCAACAGCTTCCAATGAAGGCGCAACACCTCAACCTCCTTCAGCGGCCAATGACGCCTCAGCTCCGCCATCAGCACAGCAGCATGGATCTATGGAGCCTCCTCCCAGTCCGAAACCCAAACCTCAGTCGAACGTGACACCGCGACCGGCGGACCCACCTACAAGCCGAGTCGTGCCTTCCTCAACGCCTTCCGCGCATCCGTCGCCGCATGCAACGCAGGCTTCATTAGCCTCAGCAGTTCCTTCGCCCGCCAAGGTGAAGGTCAAGAGCTTGTCGCACATTCAAAGCTTCGTTCTCGATGAGCAGAACCCACTTTCGCAGGCCGGCTCGCGGCTGGCTCGCAATGACAGCGCGGACTCCGCGCCGCAATATGAAATCTCAGAGATGCCGGTCACGGACATTATAGAAATGGTCGCTGGATTGCTGACGAAGATCACCACGACGAACGACAAGCAGCACCAGCATCTACACCGCCAAATTCCGCCTCCAGAGGGCACATCGAACATGAGCGCGCAAACCACGAGCGTGCTAGCTTTCCATGGCAAGAATGTGCCAAGCATCTCAATTCTGAGCTACTTGAGCCGTATACACAAGTACTGCCCGACCACTTATGAGGTCTTTCTCAGTCTGCTGGTTTATTTTGACCGCATGACAGAGCGCGTCAATGCAGGTCCTTTGCAAAGCCTGAAGCAGCATAGCCAGCAGCCATCTGATGCTGATCTGGCTAGCAAAGAGGGAAGCCGACACAGCTCGGTGTCCTCGACAGCCTTGGCTCAAGAAAGGCCGGAGATCGTCCAGCGTGAGCAGACCGCAGTAGGCACGACGGCCACGCCTCCGCCATCGGGCTCTTTGGGCCAGCACCCACAGTCCGAGCAAGGCTCCAAGCATCCAGACAGTCCACCTTCGCCGCCAAATGCGCCAGACCAACAGATTGTGGATGAGCCATACAATTTCTCACACTTTTTTGTCGTAGATAGCTACAACATCCATCGACTTGTCATTGCTGGTGTGACATGCGCCAGCAAGTTCTTCTCGGATATTTTCTACACCAATTCGAGATACGCCAAGGTGAGTTCCGGCAATTGTGCTATCGAGCTCCAGCATAGAACACTAATCACAATAATAGGTCGGTGGTCTGCCGCTTCCAGAACTCAACCACCTCGAGCTCCAATTCCTCCTCCTGAACGACTTCCGACTGGCGGTGCCGCTCGAAGAGATGGAAGCATACGGAACGATGTTGGTCGAGTTCTATGCCAGAGAAGTGCTTGCGAACCAGAACCCACTGGTCAGCCCGTCAAGCTCAGTTGGTGTTGCATGAGGATGCTCACACAGGCATAATAGGTGGAAGACGAAGTTGCGGTCTTTGCATAAGACAGTAAGTCATGCGAAGCACAATCATAGCACACGGAGCAGAGCACGAGCACGGCATTAGCAGCAGCGAGCAAACGTGGAGGACCTAGCCATGAAGAGATCCACGACCGAGGATCACTACTACGATTTCAACTCCTCCCTCTTCCCTTCGGCTCGATATGGTTTAGACGCACATTGGTAGATTGGTTCTCGAAGGAATGGATGCCGCACGCGAACGAATTCACATGGAGCTTCCCCTTCTCTTTGGCAGGATATACCCTTTCCAGAGGATATATGCCTTCGTCCTCTTCCTTGGCCCCTGGAACGAGGAGGATGAGGGCTGGCTTGTCTTTTTCTTTGGTTTCTTCCTCCTTTTTGATACGATAGAATTATTTATTGGCGAGGGAGGGGTTCAAGGAGAATTTTACGGCGTTGCATGAGCGAGTCATCGTTTCTGGGCTCTTTTCTTTCTTCTTCTTCACTTTTCGAGGTTGTGAGAGCAGAGAGCATTTGTGTGTCGTGAGATTGATACGTGGTGTGGTGGATGGATGTTAGAACTGGAGTGGTTCGGATAATGACAAGATGAAGTTTCCTCTATCCTTCTGCCTCGTTTCCTTGCTATCTTTAAGGAACCCATCAGAGACGCCATTCATAGCTCCGGAACAAGCTGTCGACCGTGATTGCACCTTGCAGATTCTGTACGCAATATTGCCTTTTAAGTGCTCATCTCGAATGCGAGCCTTCCTGCCAGCGTGACAGCGCGCTCGTAGTCCATTCCAAAGAGTACTGAATACCATGTTCACGCGTTTTTAGCTATACTCGGATCTGAATCAAAGCAATAGGTTCATATATATGACGGAGAGATAGAAATTGCTGTCCGAAAGCTCAGCAGAAATGATCAAAGGTGAGATAAAAAATAAGCCAACATCACGGGAACTAAGCTCATGCCTTCGGATGGGAGCATGAAGACCATTTCAAGACATGGACACCCGCACAAAAGACAAAAAAAGAAGTTGCAGAATTCTTGCATATGACCTTGGACTCATTAGTGTCTGATTGGAACATGAGATTTGAGCTGAACCTACAAGAGTGGGATCTATCATGATCAGTCGAGGAACATTGCACCTCTGGATGCGGAAACATACTCGAACCCACCTGCTCAAGTTAGCTACGAGAACAGGTACATGTGATTCGAAATTACGAACGCTCATTTCTGAACCAGCACCTGAAGCTGGCGCCTTAGACCGCTCGGCCATCTAATTGGATGGTTAGGAACAATTCGGTAGCCCAGGTTTTGGAGCTTACGAACCTTGCCATGGAACAGATTTCGAAGAGCGAAACCGGACGTGTTCAAACATAATCTCAACACACAGGGCTCGTGCAAGCATGTGGGAAGCATGACTAAGTCTCGTTCTAAATCTCGCAAGCAGAATGGTCGAAAGATGTGAGGACGCTGTGTGGGCAGATCTAGCCGGTTATGCTTAGTCACCAACATTCATTCACCCCACCACATCCAGATCTCGCTCAGGAAGACTCCCAGTGACTCATTCATTCATACAACATTGTGATCGGCGTTTATCTTCACGCAGATAGCAAGACAGACAGAAGTCTGTCGCAAAGAAGGTCAAGGTTGAATCATGGAGGAATGGTCTATGCCACCTGATCAATTATGCAGCAGCAGCCATTTCTGCCGAGTAGAAGCCCGAGTCCCTCTTCGACGCCTTCCACTTGTCCTCCATATCAAACACAGCCTTCAAGTCTAACGATGGATCCTGATTCTCGACGATTCCAAGCACCGTGGACGGCTTCTTGTACCCAAGTAACGACAACATCTTTGGGCTCATTGTGAGCACCTGGCTTCGTGGCACGGCTAGGAACTGGTTCTCTTCAGTCCGGAGGTTGCCACGGCAGAAGAACAAACCGTGAAGCTTTCTGATTTCGCCAGGAACCTGATTCGTGCCTCCTCCGTGGTAGCAGCTTGCCAGGAATATCAGAGCGGAGCCAGGCTCCATTTCTTAGACACCAGAGATCAGTATCATCCATGATGTTAGGAAGAGCGACGCTTACCTGCAAAGCACACTTCATCCGTTCGAGGTACCCGCTGGTCATCCCATTTATGCGAGCCTGGAATGAACATCGTTGCACCATTCGCTCGAGTTGTCCTTGTGCCGGCTATCAGGCAAGCAAATTGGCTCTGCTCGTCCAACCGGAAAGGTCGATCATGCCTGATGCCATGGACATTATCGTCTCTATGCAGTCTTTGTCGAGGTGCACCATAGCCAATGTGCAATGTCGTGCTGATACTCAGGATAGGATCGATAGTGTTCTCTTCGACGAAGTCCTCTCGGATGACACTGAACTTGTACTCCAGAATATGCTTTCGAAGCTGCTCAAGTATCGGATGCTCACATAATTGAGCAACAGTATCGGATTTGCCGACGAGTCCCGGTACTGCAAGTGTCTCTTTGGGAATGATCGAAAGTGCACTGCCTTCTGTCGTCGGTGCCAGCTCTTTCTGCAACTCTACATCTGCATCGATAGCAGCAAGCTGCTCAGGGCTGACAAGATCTGTCAGAATGATACCTCCATCTGCTTCGATAATAGCTAGGATATCTTCGATGGATGATGTGGCTGGGAGCTTTTGGATCGACACGTTGGGTGTATGAGCTGCATCGATTGGCTTCGGTGGTGCTGGAGTCTGGGCTGCCATCGTTCCGTTATCGTCGCGAGCAAGATGCTAAGTAAGCCTGACCAGGGTGACCGCGTGTCCCAGATGCAGCGCGTTGATAAGGATTAGTCTCGACTACCGCGTGCTTCTACATATACATGAACCTGCTTCCTTGACAGTCCATGTGACGTTCGCTATCTCCCAGAGCATTTTGCCGAACACAGGCAATGCGTTTGCTATCTGTTTTCGTCTGCCTCGCGGCTCTGTGTAGAATCTGGGGATAAGCCTAGCTACTACCAAGATCGTGTCTAGTGATGCGGGGCACCCTTTAGAGCATAGCCAAAGTCAGTATTCGAGTCCATACACTATCACGCACCCAATCGCATGCTCAATCCGTATGGATCGTCTTCCCTTATTTGCTTAGCTCGATGCAAGACGCTGCCAATGAGCATTTAATATAAGGTCAATGAAACGTTCGAGACATCAGCATTATCGTTCACAAGACTTGGGCACGATAAGAGCTTGACGACGTTGACAGCTCATCTGATGGAGCTCATCTATGACCTTAAAATGATGCTACAGCTGAAATCGTATCATACCAAGTGATATAGCTGAAATCCATACCATCAAGACTTATCAGATCAAACACTCATCTAGCCTTATCTATATACCACATCAACATGACTGAAGTTGCCATGCCGACGGCGGTGCCTATGATGGTGGGCAAGCCCATTCTAAGGGATGAGTTGAAGCCCAGGAGCGCGAATCAACCTCTGCAATTTGATCCTGTAAGGCATCTGGCATACACCACAGATCCAAAGACCTTCTCCATGGATGAGTTCGGCGTGATATCAGAGAAAGCCATCTCGTCCGTCGCAATATCAGAGCCATTCCCACTCTTCTCCGAGGAGACCGTCCAAGCTATGCGGAATGAGATCTTCACAAAGGAAGTTTGGGACAACTGCAGATGGAGCACCGAGTTTGCTCATTGCCAGATTCGAGACTACTGTGAGAAGTGAGTGGAAGGCTATTAATCCAAATAGGACAAGTCTTACAAGGAACATAGATATGCACCATTTACGTACGATGCATGGAAACATCCCAAGACTCTCGAAATCATCTCTCGTATTGCGGGCGTCGACCTCATCCCAGCCATCGACCTGGAAATCTCCAACATTAACATTGCAACCCAAGGATTTGATGACGGCGAGGCAAAGACAGAGAGCAACAATGACTTACCTGCAACCAAGTGGCACTACGATTCATATCCCTTCGTGTGCGTGGTCATGCTGTCTGACACAACAAACATGATCGGTGGTGAAACGGCAATCAAGAAGCCCTCCGGCGAAGTCATAAGGGTCCGAGGGCCGCAGAGAGTACGTCTTCCCCTCCCCACGACCAGCTCGAACACTAACCCCAGCACAGGGACATGCAGTTGTCATGCAAGGACGATGTCTCAACCACCAAGCTCTTGCCGCACACGGCGGCTCAGAACGCATCACCGCAGTAACCGCATTCCGCCCACGAGACTCCCTCATGATGGATTCGTCCGTATTGACCACCATTCGCCCCATCACCGAGCACTCCGAGCTATACTACCAATGGGCAGAGTACCGAGCGGAAGTGCTCCAGGACAGACTGAGGGCCATGCTCAAAGTCCTGCGTGAGCAACACAGAGCAGGTCGCAAGACCGACAAAGATCGCTTGAAGCAGTTCCTCAAGGAGCAAGAGGAGTGGCTGGCGCGTACCAACGCAGAGATCGTTTAGACTGTCTTCTGCCAATTTATAGACTTGTAATCTCCAGCGCCGTAGTGTAGATTATTGTTTCAGCGAGACTCAAATTGTGAGATGTGTTTGTACGGATGTCAAGTTCTCTGCGATTCTGCTTCATCCTAGCATCACCTGCCACTTCCAGTCGTGCATGACAGCAAGCCAGCTGAGACGGTTCCGGAGTGACGTCGAGTCGTTCGTGGAAATTTGGTTCAACTCTGCAAGATCCAGACTTCCTGCGGCCATATTGTCATCCTCCAGAGATGAAGGTGATATCTGCTCCAAACCATCGGCTGTAAGGTCCTCGAGATTGGCGAACAAATTGTTTTGATCGTCTGGAAGCGGCTCAACCATGCCGAATGGCGCATTGTCGATAGCTGAAGCTAAGATTGTCGAACTGAATGGGTCATTCTCCTGGTTGTCTTTCCTCCTCCATGCTTCTTCAGTCAACTCAACGCATCGCTCCACGACTCCCGAAATGAGTCGTCCTGTCATCGATTTCCACCTCTCAGAGACCCACGTGCGGTTCTCCTGGTCGGAAACCTCGCATCCCGCAATCAGCAGCGGGAACATGTGCACGCACGTCGACGCCGAAGCCGCAGGGATTGTAGCAAGATATACTAGTATCTTTTGGGCTATCTGATCCGTCGTCCTGAATCCAGGCAATGCAGGCACAGCCTGTCGAAGCATAAGGATGAGTGACCAACGAAATGCTTCACCCGTCTGTATCGCATCGGCGATGATGAATTCAGGCTCCACTGCGTTTGTGACATCGATCTCAGGCATCCAAGTCTCTGCCAATCGCATGAGCTCTGCAGCTTGTGATATGACCGTTGGCGAATTGCGACGTGATTCATCCTGCCATACAAAGCGAACGAGATCTGCTGCTTGGCCGATGAGAGGGAATAACTCATGAGCGCAGCCCAGTAGTGGATCGATTTGTCCTTGTGTGCTGCTCTCGAGCTGTCGACACCTGGATATCAGTTCCGTGTCCACATTGTCATCTGTGGTCGACGATGTCAACCTAGCAATTACATCCATATAGATCCAGGTATTCGCTAGAAAGCTCAGTCGTTGCGTATTTTTGGCGGACAGTGTACTGAAGTCAACATTCGCAATGGCTTGCTTGAGAAGTGTCCTCGCCTCGTTCATGTACTCGAAGTCAGTCGTCGTCCGTGGTGCCTCCCACGTCTTTGCCAAACTCAATGCCAACGTCGTCGCTAGTGCGGCATCAACACGAATGGACTGATTTGCCACACTTCTTCGTAAGCCCGCTATGCCCTGAGCAAGGTGATTCAGACCTCGAGCATGCAGCTCTGGCTTCAGCTTGCAGCACTGCAGACATGTCATGGCCTGCAAAGCATGCCTCAGTTCTGGGTAGCTCTTTGTGAGCGGCCAGATCAAGCTCTGCCACGGATTATCAAGGAAGTCGTCCTTGACTGATAGCACAACGCAAGTTTGCGATTGGAACAATCTCGTGATGAGATCGATCTGGCTCGCTTCCGTGCTGGGCTGCTGATACATCGGTGTGGAGTTTCTCATGTTACTGAGCATCAGGGCAGAACTGGAATGGTCGTCAAAAAGGTCTTCCAAACCTGTGTTGGGTAGCCAGTTGCCCATGGTTGAGGTGTTAGTCTGGGTCTGATTGAAACCATTGCCGAAAGGATTCGCAGGCTCAGCTTGTAAGACTTGGCCACCGGAGTAGTCTTCGTCTACGTTGAAGTCTGCCGCCTCGTCATCCACATCAACTTCTTGCGCTGGGGCTCGTGAATTTCCGATTATCGAGTTCATGGCTTCATCCAGATAGCTTGCGATTCCAGGACTTCTGGACTGGGCTGGCCTCGTTCCTGGTCCGCGACTAGACCCATCATTTTTTGACTTTGCATTCGATGTTCCAGCAATGGTTTCATGAGGCTTGACTCCAACCTCGGGATCGACGAATTGCTTCCACTTGAACGCCTTCGGGTAGCCGCCACAAGTGATTCCGCGGCGGATGCAATGGCGACATGCTGGCTTCGTCTCATCGCATTTCATACGTCTCGCCTTGCATGTCAGACAGCCTGTGGATCATTGAGCCCTTAACTTGAGGGTTTGAAGGGGCTACCATACCATTGCGACTCTTCTTCTGCTTCTGAACCGCCGCATCGTTCTCTTGAGTCACGGGTGCTGCGGCTTTCGGGACGATCGGGCGCGAGACAGGCGTCTTTCCTGACATGAGCTTGAACTGTAGCTAGAATACGAGAGCGCTTTTCAGGTCTGATCAAGCGTTGATGGGGTTGGTGAAGGACCGCTGAGATCTGAGATAACGATCACGACCATCTGGGACGGGACGGATCTAGCCTTTGCGGGGCTCCATCACGCGTCACGCAATGCAACCGTACACGAGGCAGACGCATGCAGGATCTCTAGACCTTTCAATTTGCTCTGGCGGATACGATGATTTATCAAGATGTTTTCTGACCTTTTTGATGGCACAATTGTAGGAGTGGAATCAAAAGTGAGGACTCGGTTGCCTGTTTCGGACTTGACGATGTCTGAGCACGACTCGCGTGAGCATGCGATTACATCTCAACTGCGATGGACTTCTGTATTGTAGATCTGATTGCTTTGAATTAAATGCTTTGATGACCATGTTCGCATCTGGCCCCAGAAGAGAATATGTCCTGCATCACATGTCACAGTGCCTGCGGAATTTCTCAGATCTGTAGACTATCCACTCCCTTAAGCCAAACTGCCTGTGGTTCAGCAAGGACGATTTAGCAAAACTACTTCGAAACTGATCCGTTCATCATCATGCTATTTACATTCCCAGGGCCATGCAGAACGAGTTTTCGAGCAGCTGAAATCGAAGTGATGAAGTCCACCAGCAGAACTTGCTGAGCCTTCCGCACAAATCTGAACTTACTTCTCTGTCAAACCAGATCTTTCCTCACTTTCCAGGTCGCACACCGCTGCCTGCGGCGCCGCTGCCCTCTTCAGATCTAAAATGTCCTCCGCGACCATGGACTTTCATCACAATCGATCACTCAGCCTATTGTGCTGCACAATAAGCACAATAGCACCACCATGTCCTCATCGGCCCTCAGGGCGGTGCTGAGCAGGATCCAGGCAAGATCTCTCACCGTCCATGGCTCCAAAACGTCTCAGGTCAACAAGAAAGTCCCTCCTCCTTGCTACTTCTTCAAGCTTCCTCAAGAGCTCCGAGACATGATATATGATCTGTTGCTGAAATCAGATGGTTGGATTGGCTTGGTCAATGATGTAGGATTCACGACCAAGCGACTGCTTCCAGGCCACGGACTCATCGCCACCTGCTGGCAAGTCCATCAGGAGACCAGAAGGATCATCTTCCAGCACGAGATCCTGATCGCTTCAGTCTGTCGCAACTTCGAAATGGTGGATCTCCAGCTCACAATGCCAAAGTCGATCATCCGAAACGTTCGCTTCCTGACTCTCCACCTATCAGCACCAGAAGTAAAGGACGAGCGACGCATGCAGAAGCTGAGAGCCAGCCTGTTGAAGGCAAGGTCCCTGGAGAAACTGAGCATTGAGATTTTCGCGCATCGAGCGACACCGGTGGCGAGGAAGACACTCATAGGCTGGACCGGGCGTCATGCGCTGCAGAAAGGTCTTGGCCTGCTCAAAGATGTCAAGATCAATGGCAAGGTCACGATCAACCTCGCTGGCCACCATGACTTCAGTCCCAGTCCGAAGACCGCAGAGAAGTTCGAAAAGGCATGTTGGGAGGTCGTCAAAGAGGTCGAGAGAGCGATGATGAGGTGAGGCGGCTGTGGGTCGAAGGTTTGAAGCGTACGGATTTGCGGCGAGTTGACTGGTCTATTGCCGATGGTTTGTGGGTGGCTTGCAAGTCGGTTGACCTGGAACAGGGTTATGGGATTTGACGGATGGCCAGCGACGGAATTGTGGGCTCTATCTAACACGGTATTAGCTGCCAACGGGAGAATTGTCTACCCGCCAATAACATAAATGCATCTTACTCTCCATGCGACATCGAAAAGCCATGAACTGTACAATTGTGGTGATATCCGCTAGGCTCTATCTCACAGCTCTTCTACGCACATCTCCTCAGCACGAAAGGAAACTTTATATGGGTACATGCCATGCTTCTAATAGTCCAGCGTCCGATTCCGATCTTTTTGCTTGTGCCTTGCTTGCTTGCTTGCCAAAGATATACACACACTCTCCTCTTGCCCTTCTCGCGTGTTTAACCAATGACCAGGTTGTCATCATCGGGGAAGTCGTACGCGGGCACTTCGAGGTTCAATGGGGCTGGGCCCTTCCTTATGCGTCCAGAGATGTCGTAATGTGAGCCGTGGCAGGGGCAGAACCATCCGCCGTAGTCGCCGGCTTCGCCGATGGGGACACAACCGAGATGGGTGCAGACACCTAAGGACTTTGTTAGTATCTGAGTAAAGATGCTAGGTCATGGAAGCCATACCAAGCATGATCAACCATTCGGGCTTCTTGACACGGTCCTCGTCCGACTGGGGATCTCTCAGCTTCTGCCAGTCGACCTTGTTGGCCTCGTCGATCTCCTCCTGTGTGCGGTGGCGGATGAAGACGGGCTTGCCTCGCCACTTGATGATGACCTGTAGTATCTCGTGAGCTCATCTCTCCTCCTTCATTATGCAGATGTGTATATGCGTACGTTCTTTGCCTCGGGGATAGCAGCGAGGTCGACCTCAACCTTGGCCATAGCCAAGACATCAGCAGAAGCCGACATATTCACCAAAAAGTCTGCAATTCCCATTCAATTAGCCATTGACTCTCCAAACAATGATGGCAACCCATCAATTGACCCATTGAACAGCATCTACGCACCCTGCACCGTCGCCTTCGCACCCATGGCCGTAATGGCGCCAAACGTGCCGACCATGAAGTACTGGAACAGCCTGTTGGAGCCCTCACTGCTATTACTCTTGTACGCCGCAAACGAGGGGATCTTGGTGGTGTCGCTGCCGCCCATGCCCTTGAAGGGCGAGTCGAACGAGCTCGATGCCGACACCTCGGAGAGGCTGCGTCGTTGGGCGGCCGCTTGCGAAGTGGCTGCGCGGAGGGCGGAGCTGTTGCTTGCACGCAGCGAGGCGCGCGCGAGGCTGCTCGCCTTGGATGAGAGCGCGGGCATGGCTGTGGAGGGGGCAATGGCGAGGGATTGATGATGGAGAGGTAAGTCGGGTTTCTCGCTGGAGATCTTGACGCTCGCGAAAGACCGGACTGAGCTTGCCTTGGGGCGCCTGAAATATCGGGTGTCGAGGCAGAACTTTGACAAAAGTTCATTTGCTGTGATCCCATTGGTCCTAGCTCCCCTTAGCGGTGTCTTCATCCAACTTGCCGGCAGCCTGTTCGCTCTTGCCGTCACGAGCCGACACATTGCTCTACAAATTCTTCAGAACCATGGCTAGCAAGCGAAAGATTATCATAGAAGAGACTGAGAAATCATCCAAGCAGACGAAGCTGAACTTCGGCCAGAAGATGCCGACCAAGTCAAACCCTGCGACGAGCAAGGCTGGCTCCACAAAACCATCAGCCTCATCATCAAAGAACGATGCCATCACGTCCAAACCGCCTCCGAAGGCTAGTCATGGGTTGGAAATGAAAGAGGTCACGGGTGATATCTTCGACGCACCAGATGGAACGGTCATCATCCACGCGTGCAATTGTGTCGGCTCATGGGGAGCGGGCATAGCAGCGGCGTTCAAGAAGAACTACCCAAACGCATTCAAAGGCTATCAAGCGCACTGCAAAAAGTCCGACCCTGAGGAGCTCATCAAGACCGCGCTGCTGATACCACCGAAGGATGGGGCACCCAAGCATTGGGTTGGATGTCTGTTCACAAGCAAGGTCTACGGAAAGAAGAAAGACACTCCCCAGCAGATTCTAGATGCGACGACACCCGCGATGGCAGATCTGATCAAACAGATGTCACATCACGCAGAGATGATCAAGGAGATTCGAATATGTCAGATCAACTCGGGACTGTTTGCTGTGCCGTGGGAGCACTCGAAGGCCGTGATTGAGGGCATTGAGGTCGGCGAGGATCTAGAGATACCGAGTGAGATTATCGTCTACTCCCTACCGGAGAAGTGAGGGATGAGCTGCGTCGACGGACAGGATACAGCGGCAGCGGCATAGTCAGTCTCATGCTGCATCACACCTGAGAGTCAAGGCAAGATTGGTATAATGCTTTCATGTATTTTCTACCAGCCTCACGCAGCCTACTCAACTGCGGGCTATGATATATGTACCTTCTCAAACATTCATAAGAACATGTGTTTATGCAGCCACCGCAGCAGCCTGCTGCTTCATCTCCGCCCAACTCCCCTCCTGCAACCCATTCCCAATCCTCTCCCCCACAGGCACCTCACTCTCCGGCGCCGGCCGCCCCTTCATAGGGAACAGCCCCCACTTATCAAACATCTTCTTATCCTCATCCCACCCATTACAATCCGTGGTCAACATCTTCTCGCCTGTGAACACGGCGTTGGCGCCCGCCATGAAGCACATCATCTGCTTCTCCTCGGTCATGGTGATGCGGCCCGCGGCGAGGCGGATGATGGTCTTGGGCATGACGAGGCGGGCGGTGGCGATGGTGCGGATGATGGAGGTGAAGGGGACGGCTTCCTTTTCTGCGTTGCCCTCGGCTGAGGCTTCGGCGGCGAGTTTATCTCCGAGAGGCGTGCCTTTAATGGGGACGAGGGCGTTGACGGGGAAGGACTCTGGGTGTGTTGGCATGGTGGACACCGTGTGGATCATGCCGACGTGATCTTTGGCCTGCTCGCCGAGTCCCAGGATGCCGCCCGAGCACACGTTGATCCCCGCGTCACGCACATTCTGGATCGTCGCCAACCGCTCGTCGTACGTCCGTGTCGTGATCACATTGGGGTAGTGTTCCCGGCTCGTGTCCACATTATGGTTATACGCCGTCAACCCGGCCTCCTTCAGCTCCTGCGCCTGGTACTTATCAATCATGCCCAGCGTCACGCACGCCTCCATCCCCAGCGCCCGCACACCCATGACCATCTCCTTGATATTCCGCAGATTCGTCTTGCGGCCGCGCATGTCTCTCCACGCGGCGCCCATGCAGAAGCGGGACGAACCATTCTCTTTGGCGATGCGTGCGGCTTCTAGCACGGAGTCGACGGAGGAGAGCTTGGTGGCTTTTAGCCCGGTGTTGTGACGGGAAGATTGCGCGCAGTAGGAGCAGTCTTCTGAGCAGCCGCCGGTCTTGATGTTCATGAGCGTGCAGAGTTGGACGGCGCCGGGGGAGTGGAATTTCCGGTGGATCGTGGCCTGCACACATACACATCATTAGTTCCTTTGCATCTTAAAATACTGGAATAGGATTTGTGTAGCCGTCGTGCACTTGGTAATTCCACGCCCTCAATTGGACGCACCAGTTACCCGGCCCACGGAGAATCACATACCGCCGCATACTGCAACTCAAACAGACTCGTATTGTAGATCTCGCTAATCTCCTCCCTCGTCCAGTTGTGTCTCACATCCTTCGCCGCAAGCGCATCTTGCACCGCGTTCCTTGATCGTGGAGTATTGCCGGCGGTCGGTGGTGGGGGAGGACCCGAGTTCGGAGTAATAGGCAGGTCAACCACGCTCGAGAAACTCCTGGCGACGTAGTTCCTCTGGAGCCGCACGCCGGCGTGGAAGGAGGATTTGAAGACGCTCATGTTGGCGTCCTTTCTGGGAGGGAAGGGAGGAGAAGGGAGGAGGAGAGGAGGGTGAGAAGGTGCAAGTGAAGTGTTTACAGTTCAACGGGATCTCATAGGGTATAACCGGCAGGGGAAAGTGTTGGTGGGATGTTCGTGCATTGCTAGCTCCCCCACAGTTGCTTGGTCCCTGCCTGGCACAGCGCGTACCCACGGATATCCAACGGGTCTGGAGTGCCTGTTCAGCGTACCTTGGTGGGTGCTGCCGAATCGGCTACGCAAACACGGGCCGAGAATTCCAACATCTAAGTTCTCTCGAGCAATTCTTGACCACGTGATGTGCCCAATCTTGAGATTGAGTGCAAATTGCGGGGAGAGTGAGATGCGACTGCGCTGAGCACGGACTGCATCTTCATCGAGAGAGCCTTGAGCAGCGCAATCGCTTTCTCTGGTTCGGAGATGGTTGCGGCGGCTCAATGTGCTGTCGGTATGAGCTTCTGAGCGTTCTGATCGAGCTGCTGCAACGACGCGACCGGCAAACGGAAACAGCACGCGCAAGCGACCACGATGCTAACGATGATTACGACGAGTGAGTGCGGCGTATGCGCGATCGCTCACAGCACTTCTGACACGCAATTGCAGTGATTTCATAATACGCCCACGATACTCGACGCCGTCATGCTCCACGAAATAGTACGGTTCCTCCAACCCCGTCCCTTCATATGCATACTGACTGTGATATGCCAGCTCCTCTCGCTCTCCGGGCACCCATCCCCGCTCTTCGACGCGCAAGACACCACCGCGACGAGTCCCAGTATAGACCTTCCCCTCCTCTCCCCACCCGAGCAAGCCCTCCTCCAATCCATCGGGCGTCTCTCTCACTTACACCGCAACCTTCGCGACCACGCGACGCGCATATCGAATTCGCATCCTTCGACAATCGCTCGCGCCGTCGCTACTGCCATAACGACCGTTCATCTCGCGCGCTTCCAGAAGAAGATCTTGGAGGTTGAGGCGAAGATACTGCGCAGGTATGCGGGGAGCGTGAGCGCGTACAATATCGTGCCGCTTGCGGGTGTGGTGGGCGAGTTTGATGGGTGGAAGAGGAGGCTGGAGTGGTATTGGACGGTCGTGTGCTTCATTCAGCCTGCAGAAGGGAGGGCGTCCTCGAAGGATGGGACGATATGCTCCGGGGCTGCGCTGATTGACAAGTTGAGACAAGAGGCGCAGACGGGATATCCTGATATTGAGGAGGCGGCGCTGGAGCTGGGCAAGGTTGCGGAGACGGCATGGCTGAGACAGTTGGCTGGCTGGGTCCTGTATGGCCGTCTGCCTCTGGTCGGAGGACAAGACTTCTTCGTGCAGCGCGCAGAGGCGGGCGAGGGCGGGGAGACAGAGTATCAGGTCATTGGCTCACTACTCCCACGATTCGTCTCCCGAGATACAGCGTCGTCTATGCTCTTCATTGGCAAGAGTCTGAACACCATATGGGTACGAGGGCGACTACAAGAGCGTGGAGCAAAACCAGCCACGGAACTAGATCTTGTGCCTGCCCACCTCGAACACCTGAAGAAGCTCGTCTTCCCGCTCTCCTCGTCCTCTCTCGCAAGCACTATCAGCGCCATCCGCTTGTCGCTCTCGCGAAACACGCTGCAGCAACTGCTGCCGCTTCCCTCGATCCTGCAGATCCTTTCTGTGCTGCGCGATTTTTTCCTGCTCAAGCGAGGAGAATTCGCCGTGGCGCTCATTAATGAGGCAGATACGTGTCTACGCACTCGGAACAAGAACGCCAAAATCACAGACAGCTTGAAGGGCATGCTCATTAAAGAAGCGGAGCTCACCACTATCCTTACGAAGACATTCGCAATCCTCTCAAACAGCATCGAAGAAGACAGCGATGCCACGTTGGAGTTCGCGCGATCTCTTTTGCATCTACAGACCGCAAGATTGACAACTACACAACGGCCTGCCACACCTGGACGGGCTAAAGCCGTGGAAAACCTGCCTCAGCTTGCCCCCGTGGCCTTCAATGACCTGCTACTTCCCATGTCCACGAATCTAGCAATGGACATCACGCCTCCCTTCGACTTATTCCTCACCCCCGCCGAACTAACCATCTACTCCTCCCTGCAATCCTACATCCTCTCCATCCGCCGCGCACACCTCCGTCTCTGCTCCCTTTGGCGGCAAACTTCAACACGGAGAACATTCCCCACGGCCCCCATGGGCAACAAACCGCACATGGCGCGCCAGCTGGCGAGTAAGCGCGAGAGAGCGGCGCGGAGACACGCGGAGATGCGCGCTATGTGGGCGACGTGCTCGGCGGCTGTGTTCCTGCTGGGTGAGATGGGGAATTACTTTGAGGGTGAGGTGATTGGGGAGGCGTGGGAGAGGCTTTTGTGGTGGGTGACGCAGGAGCCCGTGAGTCGGCCGGGGAGCGCGAGGAGTAGGCCTGCGAGCTCGAGGGGTGAGAATTTGGCGGGGGGTCTGCGGGACCTCTCTATCAATCAGGATGCGGAAAGACCAGCGCCCCATGACCCGGCACACCTCACCACAGCTCATCGCGCATTCCTCACGTCCCTAGCGCACGCCCTCCTCCTCACAGACACGTCCTTCACTACCTCCCTCCGCCAGCTCCTCACCCACATCGACTCCCTCGTCGCCCTCGTCACACGTCTAACCTCCATCCGCGAGTCCCTCGATCTGGAGGAAGACGAGGGCGTGCTAGACCCCATGGGCGATTTCGCACGGCAGGAGAAGGAGGTCCTTGCCGAGCTGGGGCGGGCGAGGAAGAGGGTTGATGCGGGGCTGAGAGGCGTGGTGGAAAGGCTGAGGGGGATTGATGGGGAGGGTGTTGGGGGGGAGGATGTGGAGGAGGGTGCTGCTGGGGAGGAGGGCGGGTTTGTACCGCATAGGGGTGGGGGGATTGAGAGGTTGCTTTTACGGATTGAGGGGAGGAGGGGTAACGCTGGGGATGATCAGGATGATGATGAACACCATGGCTCTTGAGCGAAATGTGCTGTCACATGATGGTGGCTAGCACCGGAGTGAGCAAGTCCCAGATTAGATCAAGATGACGGTGACTTTTCTATTCGTTGCGCGGCCTCAGACTGAATTGAGCCTTTCCGAGAACAAGGTCAGGCGTGTCAGAGGTGCAGATAGAACGTCGATGAAGTTATGCACGCGTTGTTCTTGGAACGGAACTTCATTGGGTATATTATCCTATCCACATTTTTGCACATCAACCCTTTCCTACATGTGTATATACATTGTGTGGCCATCCCGTGCGCGGGGTGGCCGCGAGGTTCATGTAACACACATCGACTTTCGACACTTATCGACGGTTTTTCCCTTGAGGCGGAGAGTGCCTAGATGAGCATTTACTGCTCAATGATGGACGCGCGGCGCACGTTGACATCTGGTGGCAGGGTTCAGTATTTCCTCTAGAAGAAGTAAGGGAGCTTAGACATACCATCAGCAGCCGCCGGTGGACCGCGGTAGTTCTTCCTGCCCCAGATGAAGTACCAGGCTGTCGAGATGGTCACGAAACCGACGAATACGACGGAGGCGTAGTTCATGCCAGTCAGAGTGACCGGGTTAAAGAATGGGAAGCTGAAGAGTGGCGTGACGAGGAGAGACCAGGCTGGTAATCTGTTAGCATGTGGTTCTTATGTATGCATTGCATAGATGGTCGTGGATACGTACCAACAGCAACGATGTTGCAGGCCATGCCAATGACGCCAAAGTTCCACGGTGCGCCCTTGAGGTGCTTGCGGCCTGTGAAGAGGTTGACTCCAATGGGCATGACATACGCGATCGTCAGGAAGATGACACCCGAGCCGCTGAATGCGTTGAACGCGGCTGCAGAACCAAAGTAGATCAAGCCGAGCAGAACTTCGACAGCTGTGCCCAACAGCATGGCGTTCAGGGGCATGTCCAGCTTCCTGTTGACTTGCTTCCACAACCGCGAGCCCGGGATGGCACCATCACGGGAGAAAGCCCAGACGCAGCGCGAGGCTGCTGTCGTGCAAGCGACACCGCAGAGGATGGAGAGGATCAGGATCGGCACGCAGAGCGCGAAGGCACCACCCTCGTTGCCGATGGCAGATCGCAGGATGAATGGCAATGGCTGAGCGTACGGATCCGCAATGACATCGGCGATGGCGGGCATGACGAACATGAGCGGGACCAGGAAGATGAAACCGCAAGCCCAGTTCATGAAGAGAGCTCCGCACATGGCGCGGGGGACCTGAACGGCGGGGTGGCGCGTCTCCTCGCACATGCTGAGAATCATGCCCGTCGCGGAGGTAGCGTATGCGGCGTGCAGGAGACCGATGCAGAAAGACCAGCCGTCGACCCATCCAGTGGAGGCGGTGAAGTTGCCGAACGCGAAGCTTGCGGAGTTGCGTCCGTTCCTTGCGATGGCGAGGGTGCAGATGAGGATGGCCAAGACACCCGCGAAGGTGAATGGAATAGTCAAGGTCTAGTGAAGTCAGTACGTTTGCTCAATTGCACGTGCCTGTGACACTTACATCCAGAATTGGGAGCCATCTGTTCCCGAGAGCGGTGATCAGGTTGCACACGATGGTAATGGCAAGGAACACCAGATAGTACTGGTATGTCTCTGGTGCCCAGATGCCATTCCCTTCCTCATCTTGGAAGATGTTGATGCATCCAATGAAGAAGAGAGTTGTACCGAAATTGACCGACAGAGTGATGATGACGTTGCCGAGTGCATATGCCCAACCACAGATCCATGCTGTGATCCTGCGGATACCCGGTGGTGAGAGCATGAAAGTCTGGTAGTAAACACCACCAGCCGTAGGATAGACCGAGGTGATCTCGCCCAGAGACACAGCAAGACATCCAATGATCGCGCAGACACCACACCAACCCCAAATGACAGCGACTGGGCCTCCACCAGCGATCGGGTACAGCAAAGTCGTTGCAAGACCGTACGGCACCGATGCCAACACAAATGACATGAAAGCTACCTGGAAGGTCGATCGCGAACGCACAAGCTCAGACTGGTAACCCAGCACATTGAGCAGCTCATCAGCGTTGCCAGTCTCCGCGCCGCCATAGCTGGGTCTCGCCTCCTTGCCATTCTTCTCCTTTGGATCGTACACGGCGCTCTCGCTGCCCATGATGCCGCCAGGCTGCGCGTTGTCGCGCGAACCGTAATCCATGATGATATGCGCGCGTTACGTGGAGCTTGAAGCTGTTCGAGTCGAGTTGCTCGCGATGCGATAGGGTCTACCGGGATTCTAGGCCTTTGAAAGCTGGGGTCATGCGAAACAGCTGCCTGTATCTGCAAGACACAATCGCCGCGACTATCCGACTTGATATTCGCAACGAAACTTGCGAAAATGGATCTGTGAAAAGGATGCAGAAGAAGATCGCGTGAGGAGGATCTTCACCTTAGAGGGCCAGCCATCACAGCTCTCGGTATTAGGGATCTTCTGGTACTGAAAAAATCACGCAGGCCGGCCAACGCTCAGATACGATGCTACCTGGGATCTGCTCTGCGATTTATCATTGGTCTCGTCACCCGCGTCCGAAAGCAGATTGTGATGGTTCAGTAGGCCCGAATTAAGCATTCTCGCTGTGAATATGTGAGACTGACACCACAAAGCTTGAGTACAATGCAGACTGATGGATGGGGAAGTGGTAATTACGCATGCCAAGTTGTCCAGGTCCACGCATCAGCAGAGACTTCATTCGTTGCGGACTCAACACCACTCGGCACAGACTGCTCATTTCGACGATAGGGCCCGTGCTTATCGTCGCTTAACATAAAATACCTGCTATCCCGCCCGAAGCCTGGATAAAGCTAAGGACGGACGATTAGGTTTAGTTGCATCTCAAAGACGCTTAGACCGCGCTGTAGACGGGCGCCACGCGCTGCTACCCCTCCGCGCGCGGCGATATTGGTGCATAGTGACTTCATACTGAGCGGTTTGGAGACGCTAATTACAAGTGCCTTCTGATTCTTCCCTGTGCTATGGAGTAGGGTCTCACACTTTAATAAAGGTCTTCACCCGATGGGCAGTAAGGCCGTGTATCGGAACCGGCAGATTCTTGCGGCTCTGCTTCTGCTGCGTCGTCGTCCCGTTGGAGTCGAGCTCGAGTCAGGTCGCGGCGATGCCGATGTCACCCAAAGCATGCACGATGCATGAAGCATCAAGGTTTAATAGCAAGTTGTACAAGGAGAAAGGGATCGTCGAGAGGGTTTTGTTCCTACAATGCTTCACAAACTCTGATAGCGAACCATTTCAGCGAGCCTTACAACCGATGAACTATCTGGAGCATTAGCACAATCACGATGACCTCTATAGATGACATCTCTGCTTAGATGCCTTGGCCAAAGACTGCTAACGTGGTCTGACTTCAGTGAACACCCTCGAGACTCGAGACGCAACCGCATGGATGATTATCACGATGAACCGTTCACCGGAGCATTGTTCGGGTCGTTCTTCGGGATGCATGAGAGGTTTGATGATAAGAGAACGACGTTAGCAGATATGGATATTGAAAGCCCATTGATGTTCAGCGATCTCTTTACTACAATAGGCAAAACAATGCACACGGGCAACCTCGAGGCTCTGGTACTCCTACTTTCCCGCTGGCAGGACTCATGGTCTGGCATTCCAAGCCAAAGGCCTTTTCGGACAACCAAACTGGAATGACTGCGAGAACAAGCCGTCAAAACCTTAGACAAGAGCAAAAGGGAAATGGTCTTCATACCTGCCCTGAGCCCCAACGTCTCGGACCATGTCTCAGATCCTCTGAACATTGTGTCAGACCTACAAACAGATCTGAGCATCAAGAAGCTTAAATGCTGTCGACCAGTCGGGACCATCCCATACGATCGAGTGCCTGCTTGTTCAAGACAACATCGCGAAGAACCTCACCTTGCACCATGCGTGGTGTTCTAGAAGTTTTGATGTGCTCCGTGCACAGTGTTGAATGCTGATGCTGGATGTCGCGAGCACGGCCAGCAACTGCCCGGGAGTATTCTGTTCTTGCCCGCAATGCGTTACTATGGAGGCAGTTTTCAATGCGTACCCAAACGAGGCGTTTTGATCTTGTACATGGCCGCCCCATGGCCACCCCATGGCCAGTATATACAGTTGCAGGGGAGCAGCCTGGTGTCGGTCTTGGTAACTCGCAAAGATCAATGTATCCTCGATGGACAACTTCCCCACCACCCTGACCTCATATCACATTCCGCTCTCGACCATCGCGCAATGGCCAGCGCCGAATCCGACTGATCCAGAGCGACGAAACTGGATTGTTCCATTCACGATAGTGCTTGAAGTTTTGGCGACTGCTGCACTAGTGGGCAGATTATGGGCTCGCTTCAACAAGTATGCAGGAGGCTTGGGTATGGATGATGGACTGGTTGTAGCTGCATGGGTCTTCGGGACTGGCTACACGGTATCCATTGTTTTGTGCGTAAGCAAGACAGGCTTCGGCATGCATATCTGGGATCAGGACCCTCGGGTCACAGCAACTGGCGGCCTCGTAAGGATTGAGACGGGTCTGTATCTGATATACACTGACTAGTCTATAGCTCGCCATCTTCGCTCAAGTGTTCTTCCTCCTCTCGACTGCCGCCACCAAAGTCTCGATTTTGCTCTTCTTCCGCCGGCTCATCGATAGGTCGATTAACCATTATCTTCTCTACGCCGTGTATGCTGGAATTGCATTCACAATCGCATATATGCTTAGCATCTTGATTTTCCTGGCTACGTTTTGCTCACCAGCAGCGGCATCATGGCAATCACTCGACCTCAGATACGACAAAGACTTCCAGTGCGCTAGCCGCTCTGTTCTGGACCCACTGGCTGGTATCCTGAGTGCCCTCGGAGACATCTATGCGATCGTGATACCAGAGATCATAATTGCCCAACTCAGGCTACCGCAGCGGAGAAAGATCGTCCTCTATGCCATCTTTGGTGCTGGGGCGCTTGTAGTTGTCGCAGCTCTCATCAGGACGGGATACTTTGTTCATTTCCATACGGATCCACAGAAAGATCTGACTTGTGGGTTGCATCATGAACTGGAACTGACTGATGGCTTACGAAAAGCAGGGACCGCCTACGACGTCTTCGTATGGACAACGATCGAGTTGCAGTTCGCTTTGATCTACGCATGCATTCCAGCTCTCAAGAGTGTTGTCTCTTCTCACTCTTCGAGGCGAGGGACGACCAATCGAAGCTATTCAACAACGAGATCTTTCAGCAAGCACAAGCACGTCGTCAACGAAGCGCGCGAGCTAGCTTTATTACCCGAAGCTGTGAGGGAGGTGAAGATCGCTCGCTCGAACTCCACACCAGGTGGCACCGCGGAAATGATCAGTGGTAAGGATAATATTGTTATCACACGCACTGTCAAACTGGTTAGCCAGAGTCCGAGGTCGAGTCTTGATGGGCTTGAGGACCAGGCTGCAATTGTAGAAAGGAGCTTTCTGGATATTGACGAGCCTAGAAGCAAAGCAATCTGAGCTTCCTGAGCAGGTTTGGTTTTGAGTATAATGTGTTCGTAAAGTCATGTATTTGGCATAGCTAGTAGTACAAGGGGTATCATTCCGAGTTTCCCGTTTCTGCCATGTAATCCTGTTCGCATCTCGAAAACTTCTGAAGACGTGAATAATGCTCAGTGTCCCGTGTGGTCATCTACAATTCGGACTCTTACAGAGCAGAGGGTGTTGCCAATTAGCGCATGAATCTCAAGATGAGAAACAGGATCTTAGGAGAAATCGACCGACTCTAAGATGAATAGAACCGGCTCGAGATATCTTAAGATCCTGTAGACTATGCACTATTTTGTACGACCCTCTTAGCAATACGTTATGCCCTTCTCAGCATTCGCCCCTCACTCCAACATGGATCTGATCATGAGAAGTCTCTGAACCCGTCCTTGATGGTGCTGCGCTTCGCTGAGCATGCGGGTCCTCGCGGGGTCGGCTCCATGCGAATACTCCTCGATCTCGCCATCTCGCGCATCGTGACGAGCAGCGTACCATGCCTTAGGCAGATCAGCTCCGAGGCGCAGTAACTCGTCATTGAATTTGGAGAGGTCCTTCCTTGTGACCGCCCGTATCATTCTCATCTCTTATTCCGTGACGCATCTTGCATCTCCGGATCCGTGAGAGCTGTCACGAAGTCCATTGCGTCCCAAGGTTGAGTGTCGCTGTTGTTCCGCTGGCTTCGGTCCTTTGTGTCATGAGAATCTCCTTCTGTCGAATGCGACATTCGTTTGTTCAAATTCATGTTGCGTTCCGCTTCCTTCTCTGCCCTGCTCTTGATGAACGACAGACTTGGGAGCTTCGACATCTTGACGCCCAACTTGCCTATCCCAGAATTTGCGAGTGACTGTCGTCGCCTCGTGCTCCCATCGCCGTCAAGAGTCTCCCCATCGTCCAGTCGTCTCCCACTCAGACTCATTCTCGTCGCGCGTGAACCTAGGCGTGGTCGGTGTGTCTCGACGTGTCTTGTTTCATCCTCATCGCCTCCAATCGTCAGCTTCTCATTCGGGCTTAGGTTCATCGAATTTGTTTGCATTGCGTTTGTTCCATCCAGCTTCACCGCTCCAAGTCGTTGCAGAACACTCCTGAAGTCATCGAGCATGATGTTATCGGTCAAACACTTGAAGACCAACGCCAGCTTCCAGTACGGATTGATGCCATCCGTGACACTCAAACCAGGGACAATACTCGAGATGATGTCGACGATCGTGAATGCTATGGCAAGGAATATGGCGGCGAGGAGGATTCCAAATCGTGGAGACTTTCGCACCAGCCGAAAGACGTTGATCGAGTAGCATTTCCTTATTATGTGGAACAGGGTGAGTACTGAAAAGATCCACCATGGGTCGCGGCTGGACGTCGTGGTCAGAACTTTGAACTTCAGCAAACATCTAGTCGGCATGATCGATATTTTGCTCCTAAACACGCTTGGATAGCGAGTGGATAGGCAAAACCTCGTCAATACCGCCCGCTAGGGCTGTTGGATTTATGGTTCTGACCACGATTGTACTCACTAGAGAGGCTCATACGGTCGTGATTTCTCATACAGCCTTGAGATATTGTTGAAAAATCGGAAGTTGTTCACGATCTGGAATATCATGACGGGTGCCGTAAGCGCCAAAGTGGTCAGGTAGGTGATAGTGACCCATTTGCATACGCTCGGCTTGAAAGAAGCCTGTGGTCCGTGGAAGAACGGCTTGATCTTCAGCCATGCGACGACGTTGTGGGTGAAATACGAGCAATAGAGCAGCGCGGCCGTTGATGATAGATACCAGCCGTAGCCGTCGAATGACATGAAGCAGAATGTTCCGTGGCTCATAGCAAGGAGCAGCTATGGATGGTCAGTGTCGCTATCGTGACCATGCGGATCGTTCAACAGACCTCAAGCAAGATGAGTTTGTGTAGTATTACACCATGCCGCATATTGGCCAGTGTGATACAGGACATGATAAGTCTGAGATACCACCAAGTCAGCCTCGTGATCTTTTATAGGAAGTGTGTTGTGCCAGCTGGGAAGAAGTAAGTATATACTCACAGTGCACCAAACATAAATCCTCCACAACAGTCAGCATATTACGACAACGTTATCCTTTCTAATATCCATACCTTCGCCCCTAGGAGAATGTTAGCGAGACAATATGACATTTTTGAATTATGCCCAGAGGGTCAAGCAAGTTAGAGCATAAATCTTCTGACAAACAGGATCTTAGGACATATATTAGCCATCTCAGGCTGCTGAAGATGCTATAATCTGTTTTAAGATCCCGGATGATTATGTTCTAATATCCTGCACCCTCTGCCAAAGTCTAGTCATGAGGTTTTGACCGCATGTCCAAAATTTCAGAGAGTGGACGAGAAGAACGGACTTACCATGATTCCACGATGAAACCTTCTGCACTATCGACATCTCGCCAATTGCCAAAGGTATCTACCCCACGGCGTCTCAAGCCATATGTGTTGCTCAACGGAGGCATATCGCAAAATTCATCCTACTCGTGGTAGGGCCGAACTACCAGATTTGGGTGGCGGTCGACAATCAAACGGTCGCATCGGTCGCAACGGCCATACTCCGGATACTTGGTAACAAGGCTGGGCCCAAAATGCGCTGTAGAAACGAGATTGGAAGGAGAAGGTTACTGATGAAGAAAAGAGAAATCTGTGACGAGGAAAGATCACAAGGTGCGGAGTTGCGGCAGGATGTCAAGAGGCTAGATCATCTTCACTGAACTCGGCACGCTGGCTGCGCCTGAATCTTACACCTGTCTGTGGTCCGATGGCTTTTGACAGGCGGACACGGCTGGGGCTGGCCAGTCTGCCCTCGGCAGCTGAACAGCCCTGCATCAAGAATCATCATATCAAGCGACTCTGCGTCTCCGTGGTCCTTTGAACAACTCTGTACTTCATGAACTCGACGTTCATCCGTCTCGTACATGGTCACGAGAAAACGGGACGGCACAGCAATGACGTTTGTCGAGGGTCCCCACAAAGTCACATTCGTGCTCGGAAATTCGGCCATCCTAACAAGGCAGCTTCAGCGCACATCTTATTCGACGCGGAGTGAGGCGGTTTTTGACCGCGTCGCGCAGGCAGCCTGCAGAAAGTCGCACTCGCCGCCTTCGAGGAACACGAGTAGCATGGATGCGTGACCAGCGTGCATGATGCAGCGTGGGCTTGTGCTGCTGCGGTTTGCCTTTGGTCCAGGAACGCTCCCGTTCCCCATCTTACCGCTGTCTTGGGATAACATCGTTCATTCTGAAGGACGAGGGATCATAACTTACCGCTCCCCATATTCATAAGAACTTTCTGGCTCCAAGGCCATATGTCTTCATGACTTCTCGGCTGCTTTTCCGCGTTCCGTATGAATATCACGTGATTTATCTGCAGAGAACAACTGTGTTGCTAGGTAGTCTGCTAGATCCGGCTCAAGATCTCTGCCGACAAGTGCTGGTCCCGTTGAAACATTCCTAATATCAAAAGGTAGGCGTGTCCAGCCGTTGGTTTCGCTAAGCATCGATGCTGCCCTCACTAGGTATGTCCTTGATTCAACTAATGGACTTGGGAAAAGTGTCCAGATGTTCATCACCCAAAGCCCAAGAGCAAGATCATCGAAACAATCTCAAGGGTCTGAGAGTGAGTCCTTTGCTTCTGATGAAGCCAATTGTACTGACTGTCGCAACGTCCTTGCAGAGCAACTTTAGAAGGATACACCATTGACCTCTCGTCCCCACTCTGGCTTAAGTCGTGGCACATGGAACAATAAAGTAAGGTCGCACGACATCGAGACAAACTTGCTCGGAGCAGACGAATAAACGCATTGTGATTCGAATTCACGGTTGATGGCATATTTAGCCGTGGTTGCAGGCTCCTTCCTTTTCTGCGCTACGGCGGACGATCTTGAAGAACATCAAACATCGCGTTGTCCACTCATCTCAACATCACTGCACGGCGATACATCGTCCATCACCTTGCTGTTGCGAAATTACGCTGGTCCGTTCGCGAAGTAAGAGCAGCGATCGCTGCAGCTTGGCCATGCTTGCACATGCTTAAGCAAAGAGTCCATGGATCCCATTCGACCGGCCAGTGTGACATCTTCCGTTCGCTCCGTTCGCAAGGGCGGTCAATCGACCAAGAGGGAAGTCGCGAAGTGTAGAGTACGGTGGTCATGAAGCAGGGACGATACGACGTTGAATAAATCGTACACTAGCACGATGCAAAGGCCCGACGAGCCAGCGACGACTCCTCTGGTCGAGACCTACGGCAAGTAGGTAGGTACTATAAAAATACGCTGGCGCTCCTTCCACGACAACTTTCCTGCATCAATTCAGGTATCGAGGGTCAAGTCTCTCTTCCACTCTTTCATCTTCAAGCACTGCTCACCGCGGCGCTGCCTTTCTTTTCATCATCGCTCGCTACATTCATTCGTTCATATCTACTTGCTGCTCATCATGAATTGGACAGCACTCATCGCGAGTCTCCTCATCGCCACGAATGCTGCTCCGACTAGTACCGTCGACGTCTCCGATACAGAAGTTTTCGAGTCGCTCCGCGATGTTCCCCAAGGATGGCAGTCTGTTGGTGTGCCTGACGCCAATGCTCGAATGCGATTCAGGATGGCGCTTCGTATGGTAAGTTCACTCGCGTCAAGAACTGGCAAATGGTTCCATTGCGAGCGCAATGCAGCTTGCCCGCACGTCATTGATTTCGTGCGACCAGCCAATGCACTCATGTCGTGCAAAACGACGAACCTAAATTGATCCAAGGCTGACGTGAAACAGCCAAATCCAGGCCTGTTCCACCAGACGCTCAATGATATTGCAAATCCAAGACATGAGCGTTATGGCCAACATCTTTCGCGCTCGGAGCTCAAGGAACTGGTCCGCCCTCACGCAGCCTCCACCGATGCTGCGATGGCATGGCTTCGCGCATCAGGCATCCAAGAAGACGAGATCGCTAGCGATGGCGAATTCGTCAACTTCATTGCAACCATTGGCCAAGCAGAAGCGATGATGGACACGAAATTCGAAGTTTTCCAGAATCTGAACAAGCGCTCCTTGCACAAAGTCAGAACACTGCAGTACTCCCTTCCCCGAAACCTTCTTCGCCACGTCGACATGGTGCAGCCAACCACTCGCTTTGCGCAGATTATGCCCGAGAATAGTCAAGTTCTGAAGACGGAGGTGCTTGGAAAAGCACAGACTGGCTTCAGAGCTATCAAGGCCGTCAATGCCACTGCATGCAACTCGACGATCACCCCGCAATGCTTGGTAGACCTTTACAACATCAAGGGATACACGCCTTCAGCAGATGACAGTGGTTTCATTGGGGTCAGTGGCTTCCTGGAGCAGTATGCTCAATACGACGATCTGTCAAAGTGGGCCGCCGTCTACAGACCGGACTACAAAAATGCGAGCTTCACATGGCAGTCTGTCAATGGCGGTCTGCTTACCCAGGGTGCTGCCAACAAGAACAACAGCGTCGAAGCCAATCTCGACATACAGTACACCGTCGGCCTGACATACCCTATGGAGAACAAGTTCTACAGCACAGCTGGCCGTGGCTTCCTAATCACGGACCTCGATCAGCCGGATCAGAACGACAACAACAATGAACCATACCTCGAATACTTTTCTTACCTACTCAGTCTCGATGACGACGACCTACCTCACACCATCTCGACTTCCTACGGCGAGAACGAGCAAAGTGTTCCTGCAAACTTCTCTCAAGTTGTCTGCAACATGATCGGCCAACTTGGTGCACGCGGCGTCTCGGTGTTGTTCTCTTCTGGCGACACTGGTGTTGGTAGCGCATGCCAAACGAATGATGGCAGAAACACCACTCGGTTCTTGCCTATCTTCCCAGCGGCCTGCCCATACGTTACGTCTGTTGGTGGCACGTACAGAGTTGAGCCAGAGCATGCAGTCAGCTTCTCTTCCGGTGGCTTCTCGGACAGATGGCCTCGGCCATGGTGGCAAGAAGTCAGTGTTGGCAACTACCTGTCGCAGCTCGGTAATCGCTGGGACGGTCTGTACAATCGCCAGGGTCGAGGGTTCCCAGATATCGCCACTCAAGGCCGCAACTTCCGTGTTTTCGACAAGGGACGAGATACATTGGTGTCGGGCACTTCTGCGAGTGCGCCTGCGATGGCTGCTATTATTGCCTTGCTCAACGCCGCAAGGAAGGAGGCTGGTCAGCCACCACTTGGCTTTCTCAATCCATGGCTCTACCAGATCGCTTCATCAGCCTTTACCGACATTGTCCATGGCGGCAGCACCGGCTGCACGGGTATAGACATCTACTCTGGTCTGCCAACTCCCATTGTCCCCTTCGCAAGCTGGAATGCAACGGAGGGTTGGGATCCGGTCACTGGATTGGGGACCCCACTGTTTGATAAGTTGTTGGCTCTTGCAACGGACTGCGATTCGTAAGCAGCCATGATGACATTTGAGAGAGTTTCTACGGAACGTCCTGATCCTGTAAAATACACTCCAACAATCGTACTTTGTAATCCAAGCTCGAGCTTCCCGTGTATCTGCGTGTATCGAATAATGCCTCACGAAATGAGAGTTCTAAATCCACAACATGAATGTACGAGTGTACTATACGATTTGTAGGTCCCATCCAGCTATTCGATGGTACTCGACAGGACGATGCATACACCATGAGAACTAGCAATAAGCACTTCGGACAGATCATTACCACATCAGTTCCCTTGCGGTTTCGACAAGAGCCACTTCATTCCAGCCATGCCAGAACTTTTGAAGTCTCCCTTCACTCCGGGTCGCTCGCCGACCGCCCAAGCCATATGATTGTCTTCAGGGAAAAGCTTTGTGTTTACTGGGACGTTTCTCTTCTCCAGGACTTTAGCGTAGACTGTCACACTGGGTGTCAAAGTCAATAAATCGTCGCACGTGTGGGACAGAGACTGAACTTACTCGTCACGCATCGCGTCAAAGCCACAGGCCTCCATGTAGATGTGGAACTTGCTCACTGGCTCTCGCTTGACCAACTCAGGAACGGGCGAGAGCCAGAGGGAGTTGTAGTCAGTGATCTGCAGCTGCTTTAGGATCATCTGAAGTGCTCCAGTATTGAGTCCTTCCGCGTTCTTATTGTCTTCCCACGCCGTCCACAACGACTTGTATTCTGCTGGAACGGTCTCTTCCACGACCGCGAGAGGAACACACAAGAACTGACCAGTCAACGGCTTGTGCAGCTTGGGAGACTCCTGAGCCTCCTTTGAGCATGGGAACATGGCCACCCCTCCAATAGCTACAGCGACGGAGGCCCCCGCGCTTGCTCCGCCAACAATGAATGCTTCGTCCAGGTTTGCCCCGAGCTCTTTCATCGCATGTTCGGAGAGCCACGCAACAACATCCCAGCCATCTTGATGCCCAGTCGGCCATCTTATCTCAGGGATGAGCCTGTAGCTCGGAAGTGCAACAACCATGCCGTAATGCTCTGCGAACGCCCGTGCAACATTGATCATCTGCTCCGGTTCGCCAACCATGAAGCCACCTCCATAGAAGTGGACGAAGAGACCGCGCTTCGCTTCGCTGCTTGCCTTCGGGCGGACGATGATCGTCCGCGATAGCCAACCATCTCTCGTTGGAATATTGATCTCGGACTGTTCGATTGAATCTGCAATAGGCGGCAGCGCCTCAAGACCAGCCTTCGTGAAAGCCGTCATCGCAGCTCGTGCCGCTGGGATGTCCGGTGTCCCTTCAGATGCCATCTTGTGCTTGGACAAGCCGCGCTTTTACGCTTGGTTAATACTCTTAAGATTCTGTAGGTCGTCACAATGGCGAGATGAGCTTCTTTTATGATCGAGTGAACTTGCAGTGTCACTAATGTAGTTACCTGCTGCAGTAGGCGTCGCGAGGAGCCCACCTCAGGCGGTGACCGCGATCGGAAGGTAAATCGACATCCCACTTTTGTATAGATACAAATCCGGCAACAAAGTCAAGACGCGAAGCCTCGCAGACCCAACAGTCACGGTCTGCACAGTAGACTTCGAGCGGAGGCGGACCTGGTAACCTTGTTCGTCCTCTCGGTGTCGAAGAGCAGCGCACCGGAAGATTGCGTTGCCGTAGAGAGCCACTTTTGACTGGTGCGCCATGTTACCAAGGAAGCTTCGCCCACTCGGCAGAGATCGTGGCACTGTGGCAGCTTCGCAACGCCGACTCGCGGCAGTTGCTTTTGATTGCGGAGAACCACGCTTCCTGAGCGGCTTTTATCCTCCGCACGCATCTGCTGCACGCAAGACGCAGGGGCACGGTCCATGGCTCAATGCACAATCAAGCCATTGAAACAAACGAGCACACAGGATCTGAATTGAAGACTCTTCCGAGATGAATACCACATAAGCACACCGCTTCTGCAATCCGCCGCATTTGCAGATCGCCTGCTAAGCGAGCGTGCTGCGAGCTTGTTCATGTCAAATACCCCTTTGGAAGGTCATCATCATCAAACATCGTTGTTCTCCTGGAGACAATCAAGAGACAACCAAGACCCTGAGATTCAGGAACAATCTAAGGCTTTGACCTTGCGCAACACTAAGAGCGGGATGCGGAACTCAAACCATTCTGCGCTCCTTGCCAATCTAGTCTTCTCCTCTCGCACAGCGAATCACAGCTGGTCAGCGCCACGACCCGCATTTCAGATGGTCAGCAGACGCCCAGTGTGACTGCTTGCGCCAGCCGAGTGCGCAAGCTGATCCTGATCTTGATGAGGCAGATTGGGCTTCTCGATCATGACAGAGGCCGGGACGTCGTCAGAGCTGTGATCTGATTGCGCGTCCAGACTCATCAGAACAAGAGACATAACTGAGCGATGCTGAGACGAGCCTCGGATCACTTTGTTATATGTTCTCCACAAATACAAATCGGATAGCCGCTGCCTGGCCCAATTACATGGGGCAGAGCTCCGAGTATAGCCAGGGCGAACTTAAGATTCGCACGATGTACACCCAGTTTCAGCTGCTAGCAATTATCACCACGCGGAGCTTGGAGGCAACGCAGGAGTACAGCGGCGTCATGACTCTGTGGAATGCTGGAGCTCTAAATAAAGTCAGCACACTTTGCATAGCATGGCAGCAGTTCATGGCAATCATACTTGGAAGGGTTCCTGCATGGGAGGAGATAGGTTAGGATCCAGATCGGCGCGTTAAAGGAGAGGGTCCCTGCACCCTGCGACAGGACCAATATATCGTCTTTGTATCATTATCACAGCTCAGCTTCCTGACTGTACATGCTATCATCCAGCGGGCAGGGCCTGGACAGTGCTCTACATCGAAAAGCAACCATTGCGCGGTCTGCGAAGCGTCCGTATAATATGCCAGTAAATCAAACGCGGCAATGGACCACTCACAGTAATTTCTAATGCAAGCGCTTGTCTCGACTTCTGGAACCGCAATCCCGGGCGAATCTGATACGATACTCGCTGCGACGCTGGGTCAGCCGGCAACGCTGGCACAGAACGGTCCCATGGCCTCTTATTCGTCTAGCCGACTAGATGAACTCCATCCTACACACCAACCTTCTGTGCACGAGGGTGGGCGGTCTTCGAGAGCAGCGCCGAGCTCTGCGACTTCAACTCCCAGCTACCAAAGCCCGAACTTTTCCAAGCCGGCCTTGAAGACTGCTGCGCAGGCGCCGAAACTTCAAGTCGGCACCAGGAAACCGTCACCGCTGCAGCATTCCGACTCTGTTAATACCGCACATACTAATAATAATCAATTCTCGCCGCTCTCGCCAGCCGGCCGGTCACCGCGAGAACGATTGGAAGCTTTGCTTGCGTCCGAGTCCAGCATCAGCTCGAAACCGGGCGCTGTACCTGCACACAAATATACCGAAAGATCAACAGCCTCACACTCACATGCTAGTCTTGCTCGAAAGATTTCTTCGCCGGCCCTCCTCAACTCTCCTCCAACATCGCCTCCTCCTCAGACTATGCTCCCGAGCAGGCCTGAACCTCGTCCGGTCATGGCTCGCAATAACTCAATGGACTCAGAAGTCTCGTCTGTTTCCTCGAAAACGAACGAACCTTTACGCTCGCCTCAGCACAGACAAGCTCAGGAATTAAGCTCGTCCGGGCCGACTGACGCAGCAGGCCTCATCGCAGCCGCTGGTTCAGCGGAGGCGGCGCTACTCAAGCTTTGGAAAGAGAAGCAAAATGCAGACTCGCACAACGCACAGCTATGGCGACTTGTGGAAAAGCAGCGAGCAATGATCCTTGGCCTAAACAAGGACTTGGAGAAAGCCGTGAAGGATCGAGATCGATATCGCAAGAAGCTGAAAGAGCTGACACAGAACGCTTCGGGTGCCACGTCTGTCCATAGAACAGACTCTGCGCTGGATCGGCAGGAAAAGGACAATGCAGAAGCAATGGTGACTAGCCCTGCCCGTTCTCTCCCAGTAGAGAAGCGTGCGGATGCTGGGCAACCCGCTGTCCAAAGTCCTACAGAGGCTTTGATGGCACCTCTCCGCCGTCAAGCCACGGACACAATCTCGTTAGCAGAGTCCACAGGAGATGTCACGAGCATCGAGCCGTCGCCGGTGACTTCTACCAGCAGGGCGATGGTCAGTCCTGACAATCACCCCACGACAACCACACCATTGGACTCGCCGCAGGAAGCGCAGATGGAGTTTGAGAAGGACATGGCGAAGTTTCCAGTACCTGCCTCCAACATTCCCATGACCAGTCCCAAACCGCCGCTTTCTCCTCCATTCACACCCCCTTCTGCCGGAGCAACTGTCGCCACGGCTGCTGGTCCAACGGTGTCAATCACAGAAGCGACGCCTATGCTCGATGCTGGCAAGTTCAGCCCTCGTAGCAGCAAACTGATGCGAAAAGGTGCACCAGCTCCTTTGAATCTTTCGCAGCCAACACGAACCGCACCTCTCCCACCAAACGATGCAACTGCAGGTGACGCGTCTGCGAGAACCTTGGTAGAGCCCGAAATGTCGCCAGAAATGGATCAGGTGGAAAGGGGCCGACGGCGCACAAGAGAGGATGACGATCGCATCCGAGAGGCGTATGTTGTGGCACAAGAAGAGGCTCGCAGTCTGTCGATGAAGAATAAATCAGGAAAGAGCAAAAGCAAAAGCAAAGGTCCTGCCGAACAGCCTCAGATCTTGGAGCCGAACATGGCAACCACGCCCAGCCCACGTGGCACAGCCGGGTTGCCTCCTTCCCCACGACCAACACAAGTCACACCGAACATGGCCAGTCTCCTCAGTCCAGCCGGTTCGGACTCATCAATGGGTTCTATGGCTGCTCATCGCAGCAATATCTCCACTCCATTGCTTAGTCCTGGCCTTCCTATGAGTCCGCGACCTGGCGACAGACCTCCAATGCATGCGCCTTCTCCACGCTTCCCGAAGCAGATGATGTTCCCACCTTCTGGACAGCAAGCATCGACCTCTAGTCAACTAGGAGTCACTGAAGACGAGGACAGATATTCCGCAATGAGTCCTTCGGCCCTTCCTGCACCATTGTTCGCAAAGCCACCTTCGCAAGGTCTGCCTCCGAGTCCGAAACTTCTTCCACAGGGCCTTCCTCCTAGCCCGAAGATCCAATTGATGAAGGAAGTTGACACCGACTCTCCCACTTCGTCGCAAAATCAGTCGATACCAACTACTCCTGGTTCTCCGCTACCTGCCAACGTCTTCAAAGGCCTGATGTCCGACCAATATCCAAATCTGCTGCTACCGCCGAACGCGTTACCACTCATCGATGTCAAAGTATTCTCCTCGCGACTACGACCATCACGACATAGCTTACTGCTCGCCAATCCGATGGAAGAGGACCCTGTATTCTTGCTAGGCATCTATTCTCGATCGAGCGGGAAACAGCTTTGGCGTGTCGAGAAGACCATACATTCCTTACCAGTGTTGCACCAAGGTGTGAAAGCTGCGTGCGACTTTGACGGCAAATTACCAGAAAAGCATCTATTCTCTGGACATGCGCCAGCAAAGATAGATGCACGACGAGCCGCGCTCAATGCCTACTTTGACCTCCTTCTCGACACCGAGCTGTCCGAAAAAGCCGCCCTAGCAGTCTGCGAATTCTTCTCTAGCAACGTCATGAGTGCCGAGGAAGAACCCGCGCCAAAGCCGAACCGTCTTGCAGTGCCTGGTATGGCCGCGAAAGTCGAGCAATCGGTGCCATCGCACAAAGAGGGCTACTTAACGAAGCGAGGCAAGAACTTTGGTGGGTGGAAAGCACGGTACTTTGTGCTCGATGGGCCAGAGCTGAAGTACTACGACGCCCAAAATGGTCCACAGATCGGCGTGATCAAGTTGAATAAAGCGCAGATTGGCAAGCAGTCACAAGCTACAAGCCATGATGCCGCAGGCAGGGAAGAGGAAGCCGATAATCAGTACCGTCATGCTTTCCTCGTCCTCGAGCCCAAGCGAAAAGATTCATCCAGTCTTGTGCGACACGTGCTCTGCGCAGAGAGTGACGAAGAGAGAGATGCGTGGGTAGCTGCCCTTCTTCGTTGGGTGGAGAAGAAGGATGGCAAGGCTGGGTCCCAGCCAAGCACAAATGACGCCGCAAGAATGTCAAGAATGCACGATCCTACTACGCCAAATCCGAAGCGCCGAGCTCCATCACGACCAGAGAGGAACGACAGTTTTGGCAAAGACGCGGACATGGGAGATGTCGAGCATGGTGAGCAGCTGGTCCAAGGAACAAGCTACGAAGACACAGTGGCCGGCGAACCGCCTATGCAAGGCACGACTGCGTCCAGCTATGGAGGGTCACGTGGCATGGCATCTCCTCCACTGAATGGCAGCTTTGGAGGAATGCTTGCTCCTCAGCAAAACACTGCTCGAAATCCTATGCTGATCTCTGGTCCGAGCAATGGCTCTGTTATCCAGAACACCGAGAATTGGGGCATGAAGACTCCTGTCAAGGAGAAGAAGCGCAGCATTTTCGGTTTCCACAGAGCACGAACCCCGTCGGACACGACCTCGGGACAATCGAGCACGAGCTCATCGATTCTTGCGCCAGATCGTAGAGCTCCACCACTGCGACCGGTCTTCGGCATGCCTCTTGCAGAAGCTATTGAATCTGCGCCTCCCATTGGCGTAGATGTTCATCTCCCAGCCGTTGTCTACCGATGCATAGAATACCTCGAGGCGCAAGGAGCTGCAAAGGAAGAAGGCATCTTCCGGTTGAGCGGCTCACAGACTGTCATCAAGGGTCTTCGTGAGCGATTCAATAACGAAGGCGATGTCAGATTGTTGGATGGTAATTACTATGACGTGCACGCCGTGGCATCACTGCTCAAGCTCTATCTGCGTGAGCTTCCGTCTTCAGTGCTGACTAGAGATCTGCATCTTGACTTCTTGAAGTCTTTGGAGATCGAGGAGAGGGAGAAGAAGATCGCGGCGGTCAATGTATTGGTGCACATGCTACCACGAGCGAACCTGGAGCTTCTATCCAATCTGTGCTCCTACCTCGCAGATATTGCGAACGCTTCGGACATCAACAAGATGAATGTCCGAAACGGTGAGTGGTTGCCCGATCGACTGAGTTTCATCAACTAATATATATGCAGTTGCCATTGTCTTCGCGCCGACCCTCAACATCCCAGCCCCGCTCATCCAGCTTTTCTTGACTGACTTCCCTGCTATATTCGGCGACGAGGTTGAGACGAAGCAGTCTCCGATTAAAGAGATGCACGCCAAATCACACGCAACTCTTTCTGATGGCATCCGATCTCCACGACACCAGATGTTCTCCGATCTGCCGACTCCAGGATACAACCAGAGCAATTTCAGTCAGCAGGCAATTCCAGGCTTTCAGCCACTAGCACCGCAGCCCAACCGCAACACATATGCTCCGCCCCGTCAAGCTCAGCCATTCGGTGATAGCGGCTTTCCTGCCCCGCCGGTTTACCAAGCAGGTGGTGCAGGCGAATTCGCCAGTCTTAATGCATTGAGCGTGCCAGGAGCCGATGCAGGAGGCGGTAGAAAGAACAGAAGAGAGAGCAGCATGATGGGTATGAACTATGGACTCGTCAACCAACGACAAGGCAGTCGACAGACACTGCGCGACACGAGCAGCAGTCGCATCCCTGAGGCATTTGAGAGCTTCGCGGCGCAGCAGCGCGCAAGAGAAGCAGCACCTGAAAGACGGTACCAGCAACAGCTGTACTGAACATGAGAACATCGATTGAGGCATATACTGGACAATGGAGTGGACGCGCTCATGTATTACTTTTCTATTTGTTCTGTGATTGAAAGATGATTCCCCAGTGTGGCATGGGCGATTTGTCGTGCCGCACATTGCTTTACTGAGCGGAGTTTTGAGCTGTTCAAATGAGCGAATATCCCATGCATTTGTACTTGGTAGCTAGGCGATTAATGGCAATTCTATGTATTCGATCCAGTGAAGTGCGGCTCGTATTTTCATGCCATGATAATCAAGCAACGCAACACCACAGCCATGCTTTTTGCTTCAGACAGTCTTCCGCATTCTGGTCGATAAGTTCTGGGGCAACATGCATCCTACTGAAGCCAATGAAAGAATTTGATGATGATAGGCGTACAATGTCCTGAAGGAGTGCAATGTATATTCATTTCTTCATCGCTGCAACGCGACACCTTGCGTTTTCGAGCAAATCTCGAACGCTCACTTTCACTGTCCCCCCAGAACTCCACTTGATGATCAAGTAGATATGCTTCTAGCAATCTCTCTGCCTCTTCGCAAGTACTGATATCTGTCGACGTGGCGAGAACCGCGGCCAGAGGCATTGGCCCTCAGCTAGAACCCAACGGTCGGTAAAACAGACCATTTCTGGATTCTTTGAGGAGAGCAGCAACGGTAGAGGAGTGCTCGGATCTCAGCTGCGCGTCATGTGGCTCGAAAGCCTGTAGGATGTAATTGAGCACCAGGCAGATTGCTAGGATGATAGCTGAACCTGCATGATTTTGGACATGCTCCTTGTACTGGTCTGGAGTGCATGCAGCAGCGGAGGCGAGGACGACCGCAGCATCTATGCTCTTCGCATATAGCTCCCACGCCCCAGCCAGAAGTGGCTGGTATTGCGTCTTCATCTCGGTGATATACTTCTCCGGAAACAGAATATATTCTCGCAATCTACTCACAGATCTGACCGTTCGAGTCGAGACCATATTCCGTCCTGTTCCGTTTAAAGTACTTGGAAACTCAATCATCTTCAAGCGAGTGAGCCACCCTTCAAGCACTATGGCCGGGTTGACAATGCTTTCCGCAATCTGCAGCCGATTAGCATCCAAAAATATCAGGCGGTGGCGAGAAAAGCTAGCTTGCTACGTACCACTTCGACTGAGGTTGTCATGAGCATCTCGGTGGCAAAGTCATCGTTCTCAGATCGGCCGACTAAAGCATTCAGGATCTGGGCCAATGCCACTCCTCGACCTGTGCGTTTGCGAGGATCCGATCCCAACCAATCCTGGAACGCATTTGAGTTGCCCAGAAGTGTGGCAATATGGAGGACGACTCACCTGGCAGACGGCAATGAGGTACATGCCGGACAAAGTCTCCGCTGAGGCTTGCTTGTCAGGAGCTTCAATGGACATCCGCAGACATGTCAGAGCGTGGCCAAAACTGGTCAACATCTCTGGAGTACGCTCTCCCGTATACAAAGATGGAAAGCAGACTGTGACAGCTTTCACAGCCGTGTCAAGGACCTTGCTTCTGCCCAACCTTTGTGGAACATCCGCCAGGAAGGCGATATAGTGGGACATTGAGTAGCGCATATCGGTGACTTCTAGGGTGGCAAGCAAAGCACTGGTCATGACAGACAGTCCGTTGCTTGGAGATCGGGATATCCTCGACCTGAGATCCAAATGCTTGGTGACAGACCGCCCTCGTGTTGCGAGCAGTATCGGTGTAGTGTCATGGAATTTGTACCGCTGGACGCCTGAGCCAACACAAGCGATACCAAGACGAACAGATCTCCCACAAGTTGGCTTCTGTTGATCGCACTGAAAGAAATGTGAGATTTCTGTGAACGAAGTAGCCGCGTCTTAAAGTCATACCTTCTTGCGTAGTTTCCGACATGCTTCGCAGCCACGATCAGATGGTACGCCGGGCATGGATCTGCTATATGCTTCCTGACTGGCGGACTAGGAGATGACTTTGAAGTACTTGATCGGGAATAAACAACGATTTGAAGTTTTGATGTAGTACTGTACGCAAGCACGCAGTTCCGATCACTCGAGTCTGGTATCGAGAAGGTCTTGGCTGATGATGATCGAAGACTGCGCGTCCACGAATTCGTTCTTTATCTCTCCCCAACTTCCAGATGAAGGTGTGAGATGTGGATCAGGAGCCAAGGCGAATCCACAATCATTGTGGCTAGAGGAACTTTGAAATGGCATGATCATTTGCCGATCTCCTTAGCCAGGATCTCGTCTTTCATCCAAGGCTCTAAAGATGGCTATTCTTGGATGACATAGTAGCTTGTTCGACGGGATGGCCAATCTTGGAGAAGAAGTGAAGCTTGGGGCACAATGAAGAATGACTAATAAGTTAATCACGTGACTAACAGCTTCTTTAGGTCGCTCCTCTCTGGTCAGTTCCCACGCTCATGATCTGGGGTCGAAAGAGTTACAATGTCTGAAATAATTTACAGCTGCAATCTCTAAGTAGTGTCCCCATCAAACCTATCTTGACAAGTTTCAGGAGTTTTCAGCATCAAATTCCAATATCAACCGTGCTCTGAACATCGCCTCTCCTCTAAAGCCAGCTCAAGGCCATCGCGAGTCCAGCGAAGAGGGCAGCAACAAACATGGGTGTCTGGACAGCGCTCGAACCAGATGTGGTCACTTGCGCAGGCGTGGTAGAGTTACTGCCAGTAGATCCATTTCCTGCCGCGCCTGCACGTGCTGCTCTGAACGCTTCCCCATATTCGAATGCGCCCATATCTGGTGCGCAAACCTCCTTCGGGTCGGGCAAGGTGCCGTTCGAGAAGTAGTTCTGAATGGCTGTGAGTGCACATGTAGAAGGGTGAGCGAACGCGCCGTGCTGTGAGATATCGTTAGCGGTTGCTAGCCTAATTGAGGCGCGTCCATGATGCAGAAAGGTTGATCAAAAGCAGCACAGTGGGGGGAAATTCATGGACGCAAAGTGATGGAAGACTTACCCCTAGTGCATTTGTCCGAAGCAGAGCACTTCCAGCGAACCTAGCCGACGATGTCTCTGCAGATCTCATGGGTGTGATAGGGTCATATTCACTATTCACGAACAAGATCGGCGTCTTGGTTGTCCCTTTGATCTTGCCATCGAATCTCTCGGCGGGCTCAAGCTTCCAGCGTGGACACGACCAAAGCTGCGGTGCGTAGACATCGGCGAAAGCAGTTGCAGCTTGCTGCTGCCTGACACCCTCGAACATATCTTCGATTTTAGATGTTTTGAACGACGTATCAGAGCAAGTGATGCCCCAAAAGGACAACCGGCCCTCATTATACGGAAGCTCGGCATGTTCAGCCGGTGCAGTGCTTGCTGGCGGTGTCTCGTAGATTGAGAAATTACGGGCGAGCAAGAGTGCGAGCATATCGGCCGCGCCTGCATATCTTTGTGGCATATAGAGTCTCTGCCAGACGTCGCGCTTGATGTGATCATAGAGCAAGGCTGGCACCATACCGGATTGGTAAGTGAGCGCACCGATGGCCCCAATCATCGTTCGTTGTGATTTGTAGAGCTCTTCGAAGGCTTCACCTATCGCAGATTTCAGAGAGTCGACTGTTGTCCCAGGTCCAGTAGCATTCGCAATCGAGCACAAGGACGGCGCGGCCAGGCATTCAGATAGGAACTTGTCAAATGTTTTATCCGAGTCAATCATCGACATTGGCCAGCTAGGATGTCATACGCATGTTAGCATCACAAGCTTGTCTTCATAGTAGAGCAGGATCGACGGGAGGCTGGCGCAACCTACATGCCACTCATATAATCATTAATATCGATATTGCCGTCAAGGACCATTCGACCGACTTTGTCTGGGAACATGGTGGCAAAAACTTGACCCAAGAATGTACCATAGGATGTTCCTCGACGGCGTTAGCTTATGTCAGACTGCAACATAGTTGGTACAAATGTACCGTAATAATGAACCAAGCCGTCTTGGTTCAATGCTTCCACGATAGACAGCATATCACGAGCAACCAGAGGCGTAGAGATGTATCGCCCATACTTTGGGTGGTCTGCAGCGCAAGCTTTGGCAAGGTCTTCAGAGTCCTGCCATGCGCTGGTCGTCAAATGTACCGTCATGTTGCGTTCTGGGATAGGGCCTCGGCCTTCGATGAGGGGGATCTTCTCTGTGCTTGGAGGGTTGGTGACATTGTAGGACAAGCAACTGAATGGAATGGTCTTGCCGGTGCCTCTGTAGAAGTGTCAACTATGTCTCAGCGAATGCATTTGGAGTATCTACCTTGGATCAAAGGCAATGATGTCGTATTCACCGCCTGTGTATCTGGCATAGTCGCATTAGCTGAATGCACCGATGCCATTACTTGTTGACACTTTCTTACTGGAGCAAATGGGCTGCATAGCCAACTAGAGAGTCGGCACCCGGTGCACCAGGGCCACCTGGGTTGAAGAGGACACTGCCTTTAGAAGGAGTGGTAGCTGCCTTGATCCTCGACAGATGCAGCTGGATGCGCTCAGATTCCTCGTCTTGATAGTCGAGTGGCACCGGTAAAGTTGCGCAGTCCAGATTCGGAGGGCTTGGAACGCTCGGAAGGAAGGTGTAGTTGCATGGACCCCAAGACAATGCACTCTGTTGCTCAAGTATGAGATGCGCGTTGCTTGTGGCCAGTAAGATGGCCCAAGGAGCGACCAGGTAGGTGGTGACCATGGTGATGATTCGCAAGCTGGACGTACAAAGTGAAAGGAGATAGTAGTTTCTTCTCAGTAACGACTGAACGATCAAATTGGAGAACACTCTGGCCTGAACAATGCTCGTTGGCTTTATATCTGTTCACTTGGGCGGCTGAGCCCACGTCGTTGAAAGTGGTCTTTCGTCGCGCTGGAAGATGTCGATGAGCCGCTTGGCCTGTCAGCTTCATTTCCATCGTCATGCAAGACTTGTTCTGACAGAGGGGCCCATGATCACGAAGCGACGATGCCATGTCCACAGGTCCTTGAATTGTCGACACATCTGACCATATTGGACTAGTTCCAGATGATCAAGTGGCCACGACGGTGCTCGATTGATGATTTCCCATGGCCATGATCTAATTTGGGTCCGTTAATGTCGTTTCATCTGAAGTTTGCGCATCGTTCGACGATGAAGTCGCTTTGACGCTGACAAGCTGAAGAGACTGGGGGCACATATGGAGCTTGGCAACTTAACCTAAACAAGGCATTTGCGTCGCTGGGTGGGTCGCCTCCACACTGGAGACAAGATCCACTCCTAAAGCTATACCTTTCCGGGATCATAACATCGTATGGGAGACCAATGGAATGGTCTATATCTTCAAATGCTTCAGTACGGCCTTAAAGTGAAGAAGAACCTTGGAAACTCAGCCCTCCAAGACATGAGGCTCCCGCTATTGCGGAGACCCGGATCTGCATCACTGACCTGCTTTACTTCAGAAGTCACGGAACTGCCGACGCGTTCTGTATTTTTGGCAGCTGTCGCCAGGAACATGATGAAGTCCTCTAATTCCGCTAAGGTCGCCAATCCGGATCAGATTTTGATAAAAGTCCAGGAGCTGGGACAATGTCTCAACAACATTCCTTCGAGTAGCGGACGACCTGACCATTTCGTCTCCTAATTGTTCATCATGTACGTCCATGGCATCAAATCTATCCTTCTGTTTTCTTCACTCCTGCAAACGGCCCTGGCTCTTCATCTCGATGTGCGACAAGCTCCGCAATCCGCACCGACCGCGACGATAGACTCTGGTCCTCTCAGAGGCAAGACCACTAAGCTGGCAACGGCGGACACGATCGTCAACCAGTTTCTCGGCATTCCCTTTGCTCGCCCGCCGGTGGGTGACCTTCGCTTTGCTGCGCCTGAGGATTCAGAGCCATGGTCTTCAGAATATGATGCCACCGAACAACCTCAGGCTTGCATGCAGTATTTTGGTCCCGAGAACGAGATGCGCAGAGTTGGGATGGCGATCTTCAACAATCCACCTGCAGCTGCTGGAGAGAGTGAGGACTGCCTGTACTTGAACGTCTATGCTCCTAGTGGCGGCACCGCAGACAAGCCGGTCCTCTTCTGGATTCATGGAGGGTCTGGCACTTTCGGGTCGGCTGCGCTGCCGCTGTATGATGGTAGCAGCTTTGCTGCGCATCACGATATTATCGTTGTGGCTGTTAATTATCGTGTGAACAGTGAGTCTCCAATCGCATTGACAATCCTTAGATTCAAGTATTAAGTCCAGGCAGTCTTTGGCTTCCCTACCACGACGTTGTTACCAGTTGAGCAGCGCAACCTCGGCTTGCTAGACAATCGCCTTGCACTTGATTGGACTCGGCGGAACATTCGAGCTTTTGGTGGCGACCCAGAGAAAGGTGAGAGACGTCGCGTCGGCTACAAGACATTCTGCTGACGATAATTTAGTCACGATCATGGGAGAATCAGCTGGTGCAGTGGCGGTTGGGGAGTTCATCAACACTTTTGCAGATGACCCACCATTCCGAGCTGCCGTTCTCCAGTCCGGCAGCGCACTCGTCATCCCGTCGATTGGCGAGAGCAGCGAGGAAGAGCTCTGGGACGAACTTGTTGGACATCTGAACTGTAGCGACACCTCTGATCAGGGTCGCGTGTCGTGTGTCAAGGACACCCCAGCTGAGACGTTACGCGACGTTGTCAACACGAATGGTCTTGTGTTCAGCAAGCAGTATGCGGATAACGTTACCAAGCTGGAGAACAACGGCCGAGCGTGGTGGGCTGGAGATGTTGCTAAGGTACCCATCATGATCGGCTCGACGACAGATGAGGGAAGCTTTACTGCACAGAGCTTTGGCAACAACGCGACTGCCTTCATCAACACAGCTTTGGGTGAAGGCAGTGAGATGGCCACACTGCTCAACACGCTCTACGCTCCCGGCTCCGTTGGCGCGGCGAATCATTCAACAGGCAACGAGATCATCAGTCAGATCTTCACAGACATGATCTTTCGCTGCACGAGTGGATTCGTGGCCAATATGACGGCTAACCTCCTCGACATGCCAGTATGGCAATATCAGTTCGATGCTCAAGTACCGAGCAATACTTGGGATGAGTGGCCGTTCCTGGGAGTGTACCATGCGAGCGAGATCGCCTACGTCTTCGGCACGTATCCACCGGAGAACTCGACTGAGCTCGATGTGAAGCTTAGCAAATTGATGCAGAAGCAGGTGGCCGATTTCGTGAAGGATCCTGAAGCGGGTCCTGGTTGGCCTCAGTGGCCCGAGTTGGCCATCTTGGGTGTGAACAGCACGGAACCCGAGGTCACCACTGGAGATGTACGGGAATTGGACGCGATCTGCGCGTATTGGAATCTCATGTATGCTTCAATGGCTCCAGACCTTGTCAGCTCAGGCGGTCTGGTTGGGAATGGGACAGCGGGCGGAGGAGCTGCTGAAGTGGTGACAAACTCGGCAGCGACCAATGGGATGGGCGCATACTGGATGGGCACCGTAAGTCTGTGCCTCTTGTTATCAGCATTGATGATGTAGGTCATCCAAAAGAGTGAATGGCGATGTAGAAATGGTGCCTTGCGATAATGTGGTAACGTAATTCACTACCGAGCAGACCACACTACCGAGCGGACTATAAAATCAGGTATACTAAATATAATCTTATATTATAGCTTAATAATATAATTAAATTAGCTATCTATTAATTTATTATATTAATCGGTAGTATAGTTATAGCTATAATAGATAAAATAGCTTAGTAGCCCTACGCGGCCTCCTTAAGGCGTACTTTTTAGTAATAGAGTTACGTATACTCTACTATTATATTAGACTACCTAAGGTAATTATATTAGCTATAATAATACTTACGTATCTATAGTAACTAGAACTAGATCTCGGCTTATATAACTTCGTCTATACTGCCTTTTACGCTTCTACCTCTTATTTATACCTCGTAATCGCTTATTATCTATAGTAAGAAGAACTACGCTTTATATTACTATCTAATAGCCCTTAATAAGTTAATCTATAGCTCGATCTATCGGTATAGGTAGGCTATATAAGCGACGTTCGATAAGGCCCTTAATTAAGGATACTTATTGTAAGATCGATGATAGAAGTGTGAGATAGCTTCTAGATATAGGATAATCTCTAGCCTCTTCTTCGAAAGGCTAGAGATTAGGGTATATCCCTAGGTTACGTGCTCTTACGTAATACCCGGCGTCACGCCTAGGTTACGCTAGAAACCCTTATAATTACCTCCCCCTTAATAGCGGTGTCCCTACCGATAATAGGCTTATAAAACCCTTATACTTAAGGCCCTAAATAATAATAGCGAGCTATAATAGTCCCGCTAGTACCTCGCAGTCGCGGTATAATAGTAATAATAATATAACTTTTCTAAGTAGGTCTAGATCTTAGTTTTAGTAGTATAATAGTAGATCTAGAGCGGCGCATTATAGGCGCTAGTAATAATAAATAATAGGTAGAAATTATATATAAGAAAACTTCCTGCTAGTTCGTCGTCTTACTTTCTTCTTTATAAACTAGTCTATTCTCTAATCGTTCGCCGCGACTTCTTATATCCGTCCTATTAATTTTCCTAGATCTACGATACTAATATGATAGCGCTATAATAGTAACGCGATAGTAAGGATAATAAGTACTACTAGCGTTACCTCGGCTGCTACTACTTATATTATACCGCGCCGGAGGCGTAAACCGAGGTCTAGCGCTAAGTTAACGAGGCGCTTATATAATATAATACTAAGATCGCGGCTAAAGCCTAGTAGCGCGCCGATAATATAGAAGCGGAGATCTAGCGACGTATCGCCGCTACGCTTACGTAAGCCTAGCTACTATAGTAGCCGTAGTAGTTCTAGCTCGCCCTATAGCCCTAGACGCTGCTTATATAGCGCTCTACTAGCGTAGCGCTAACCCTAGACGTCCCGTTATATCTACGCTACCTACTATAGCTCGGCGGCGACGGCGACTACTACGATAAGACGGCGTTACAGCGCTACGAGCGCTGCGCCGGTATAAATAAGAAGTACTTAAAGGTATATCTATATATACGCTAGCTTCGCGATAGCGTAAAACTAACGATAAGCTTAGATCCCGGCGAAGTAGATCTAAAAGGTTAACGCTATCCGCTAGGAGTTAGCTAGCCTCGAGCCCGACGAAGCTATCCTATAGTCGTAACGCCGTCGCCTTAAGCGCCTTAACGATAATATCCGCTAGGATATATATAACGTAGCCCGGGAAGAGGGTATATCGCGTAGATAGCGCGGTAGCGGCGTGTCGCTAGTTATCGAGTAGTAGTTATATACGATTAGCTACGCCTTTATTAACTTCGTAGATAGCTACTATACTATATATAATTAGCCGCCGTTCGACGCCGTCGCCGAGGAGGTAATAGACGTAGAGAAGGAGTCGGATAATAGTATAGATTAAGGTAGTTACGCCGTCGCTACGCTCGCGTATAACTAGTATACTAGGTAGTCTTCGTTAGGGGGAGGAGGTTTAGGCCTAAGGCCGTCGTTATATATTTATAATATTTTATAGATATCTTCGGCCTTCGGGTATTAAGACGGCTTTACGCCGTATACGAACGATAATATCTTTTCTTTTATATCTTTCGCGGCCTCCCTCTGCGTATCTATAATATACGCTAAGCCTATTATTACTTAAAATTATAAACTACTCCTTACGTATTAGTTATATTATCCTTAGGTAGCTATTCGTTATATTCTTCTAGCTAGCCCTTCTACTTTATTAGGTACTATATAGCGCTACGCCTACGCTCCTTCTATAGTACTTCCTTAACTTTATATTCTTCCTCGTTATCGAGTAACTCGGGTAGAGGTAAGACTTCTTAATTACCGTCTCTCGCGTAATAAGGCTCTATTACTAAAATATAGAAGATATTATAAATACGCGAATCGGTAGGAAGATATACGCGGTATACCTACGCGCCGACTAGTTTATAAATCCTAAAAGGTCCTATTATGCGTGGCGCTATCTTCTTACTTAGCCCTTATAGACGGAGGTTCTTCGTAGAGATTAATACTAATTAGTCCTTCTTAAATATTATCGGCTAGTACTTCTAGTTATAGTACTTCGCCTACGACTCGGATACGTATTTTAGGCGCTTTTATAGGTCTTTATATAATTCGTAAATTCTCTAAATACGTTCTTTTACCGCTAGTACCCTTCTTTTTTCGACGCTATCCCTAGCGTTAAAGTACGACAGCGGGTCGTAGCTAAGGACTACGCGAAATAGCGTCGCGTTAAGGTCGCTATAAAACGTATTAGTAAAAATAAACTTAGTAATAGGCAACCTTACTGCCTAATCTTATTATATAAGAGAGTAGAACGCTTAAAGGTATTCTTAGAGTATCTAATTCTACCTCTCTATCTATCTATCTATCTACGGATAGAATACGGTACTAAGCCTACGCTTTATCTTTATATAGTAATATAACTCTAACTAGAACTCCGATATAAATCTCGGGTCTCGATTAGATATAATTCCCTTAGGGAAGCCGAATCGTGTAAAAATACTATTAATTAAGATATTAGTAACTTCCGCAGCCTTAATCGTCTTTTAGATAGGGAAATAAAGAGCTATCTTAGAGTATCTATCGACGATTATAAGGATCGTATTATAGACGACTTCGCCGCGCTTACTTAGCGGTACTCCGCTTATAAAGTCTATTATAATTTCCTCCTATAGCCGTGTAGGCTTTAGTAAGGGTTATATTTCGCTATATAGCTTATATCTCTTAACTTTCGCCTTCTAGTAGATATCGTATAACTTTATATACGTTACGACGTCGTTATCTATACTCGGCTAATAGTACCGGCGCTTTAATAGCTCGGTCGTATATAAGGTACTAAAATAGCTAGTATAAGGATCGTTATAATAGCGCTTTAATAGCTCTTCGCGGATAGTATATACGGGTAGTATATAGAGGCGTCCTTTATACTTTAAAACCCTATTATAGTCGCTCTAATACTTATTTAGGCTACCCTTATTTAGGCGCCCGCGTAGCGCTTACGCTTCGCTACTACCTCTCTAGGCCTTATAGATTAAGTCTCTAATCGTTATAGTTACTACGTTATATATAGTAATCCCCTCTAGGGCTTCTATTACTCGACTCTAGAGTATAACCGGTTCTTTACCGACGCGGAATAAACTCTCTACTTAGTCTATAACTAGTTATAGTAGACTTAACTCTTATATCGTATAGGCAGCGAGCACTTACTCCGTATTTTATAGACCTACTAATAGAGCTCTAGTAGTAGCCTTATCTAGCTAAATAGCTAGCTTAGCGAATAGTATCGGTAATATCGTATTCGTAGCTTTCTTATTATAATCGTAGTCTAGGCGTCGCGACGGCGTATTAGCTAGGTTTAGCTTACCTATACGATATATAATTATAAAGTCGAAAGTAGATAAGAGTATTACCTATCTTACTTACCTCCCGTTAAGCTATTTTACCTTAGTAAAGCTAACGAGATTATAGTAATCTATAATTACCTCGACGGCGAAGCGACTACTATCTAGATACTAGCGCTAATACTTAAAAGCCTCGATAATAGCGAGTAGCTCCTAATTATAAACTTTATAGTTCTTCTCGGCGTCTATTATCTTACGACTATAATAAGCTACTAGGTACTATTAACCCGTTTCTATAAGGAGTTATAAGATAATACTAGTAATAGTATATATTAACGTATTAGTCTTAATGCGCGTGCGCCTCGACGGCTTAAAGTAAATAAGTATAGGTACGCTTATAAATCTTATAATAAGCTCGCGAAACGTAGTCTCTACGGTATCGCGCTACTTAAAAGGCCCGACCTTTCGACTATTCACGCTACTTTTTAATATACTTATTAGAGGGGCGACTACTCTAGAGTAGGCCTTAATAAACCGCCTATAAAAGTTATAGAAACCTAAGAAGGTTTATAATTTAGGGAATATCGTAGGCCGCGGCTACGTAGTAATAGCTTTAACCTTATATAGATCTATCGCTACGCCCTCGGTAGATACTATATATCTAAAGAACCTAACTTAAAGCTTAAAGAATTAGTATTTCTTAGGGTTATAGAAGAGGCTATACTATTAAAGGCGTTTAAGGACGCGCCGTATATACGCGACGTAGGCGTCGCGACTACGCGAGTAGATAATAATATTATCTAGGTAGATAATATAGATATAATCTACTAGCTCGCCTAAGGCCTTATTAATATATAACTAGAAGGTTATAGGGGTATTTATAAGTCCGAATAGTATAACTAGATATTCGTAGTAACCGTAGCGCGTACGAAACGCCGTCTTCTACTTATTACCGCGTTTAATACGGATATAGTAGTAAGCCTACTTTAGGTCTAGTTTAGTAAATACGACTAAGCTACTTAGACGATTAATAATTTCGCTAATTAGCGGTAAGGGGTATTAGTTCTTAATAGTAACCTAGTTTAGCCTATGGTAGTCGACGTAGAGGCGTAGGCTCCTATCTACCTTTAGTATAAATAAGATAGGTGCTCCTATAGGGCTAGTACTATTGCGGATCTAGCCGTTCGCCTTCGCCTCGATAATATAGTACCGGAGTTCTTTAAGCTCGCGCGTACTCTATAGGTAGATATACTAGAAGGGTAGGTCTATAGTCGTCTCGATTATATATTCGGCTTACTTATAGAGTAGTTAGGTAATAGCTATAATCTTATTAAATATATCTGCGTAATCGGTAAACTCGGCGGGGAGTATAATCTTTACCGCTATAACGCCCTCGCCTCCCTCGTCGTTAAGTCCCGTCTTATAAATAACGAAGATATATAGAGTATTCTAGAGCGTATTATCTAGTTCGCCGGCGCTAAGTAGGCTAATCTTAGGCGCTTCGTCCCGATACTACTAGCTTTTATTAGCCGTATCTAGAAGGATCTCCTAGGCTATAAGGCTAGGTATCCCTAGGATAAGAGGAGAGCCTGTATATTTAAGCGTATATGTTATATATACGTAGCGCCGGCGCGTCCCCTTTAAGTTAATAGCTTTCTATAGTACTAGATATACTCCGTAGTAGAAAGTTATCTTACTATTACCTTAAGTAGGTGCCTTAGGTAGCGCTATATCTACGATAGCGAGACGTAGTTATATAGCTAACTTTAGATTAATAATATTAAGCTCGGCGCCTGAGTCTAAAGTAGCTATAAGAGGTACTTATACCTCTACGAGGATAACTATACTATCTACCTTAGGTATAGCCTCCCTAACGACGGCGTCGCGTAAGCGACTCTCCGTTACTACTAACTTCTATACTAGGACTCTTAAGGTAGAATCTAAAAGCCCCGGCGATTATTTCCTACTAGTATAGAGTTCGGATAGGAGGGCTTCCCTCCTAAACCTAGCGCCGCGCTATTATTACGCTTACTATAATACTCGTTAGCCTAATAGCCTAGTTTACTATAGTTAAAGTAATTACCTAGGTTAGGAGTAGAACTTCTAGGCGTATTCGCCTTCGTACCGGCGTCGCTACGCTGTTAATTAATACGCGGCGACCGATTACGCTACCGCTTATCCTTACGCTCTTTATAGCTTAAGTCTTAATTCTTACCGGTAGTAGCCGCTCGCTTATATTAGATTTCTATATATATCGCTAGCGAGACGATACCGTCTAGGGTAGTTAGAATATCTTAATAGTTAATAATCTACTCGCGTAGCTCTAGGAGAAGCTTAGTCTAATAGTAGCGCCTACGCTATATAGTCGTATAGGGTTTATCTAGCTATCCTTCTAGCGTAATTAGATACTACTTAAACTACTATACCGTCTATCCTAGCTACTATTTCGCGTCTTCGTATAGCTAGGCTATATTAAGCTCCCTATTCGCTAGATCTTTAATAAGGTCGAGGAGGAAGGTCTTATACTATTCCTAAGTATATCCCTCCTGCGTCTCGACGGCGTTATTCTAGCTTATCTATAGCGTGCCTCTAAGCGACTAAGCGGTCTACGCGATCTTAATCTTATTATCGCAGAAGTAGCGTAGCGCTAGACGAAACGCGTTCTCTATACGCTAATACTACTCGTGGTATTTACGTACGTTCTTACTATAAAATTCTAGAAGCTTTTTAGGTTATAGCTTTAAAGGTCTTAACTCCTGCGACGCGCCTATACTGCGTACGCTTAGTTCCGACTCTTCGCTCAAGCTACGCTCTATACGAGCGATCTTAGCCTTTAGACGGCGGAGCTTATCGGTTTTCTTTAACTACTTATACCTCTAACGTATAGTACGGAGTCTCTCCTCAAGGAGGACTTTATTAAAGGTAATAGGCGTAGCGCTAGCGTTCTATATATATAGCTACCGCTCTAGTATCGCTTCTTCTAACTAGACTATACGCCCTAGCGTCTCGTTTATACCGGATTAGGTTATCTTCGCGTCGCGGTAACGCGGTGACGACGGTTTAGAGGCGCGTTAAATATATATATCGAGCCTATCTTAGACCTCTATCGAGAGGGAGAGATTATAACTATAAGATTAATAATAGAAGTATAAGATAGCTTCTAGATATAGGATAATCTCTAGCCTCTTCTTTAAAAGGCTAGAGATTAGGGTATATCCCTAGGTTACGTGCTCTTACGTGATACCCGGCGTCACGCCTAGGTCACGCTAGAAACCCTTATACTTATTACTCTAGTTAAGTAATATTACGTAGCGTTTCTAACTACTATTATTTAAGTAAAGTTAGTACTCTATCTAGTAGTATATATAGCCTAATTAAGAGCCCTATAAGGACTCGATCTAGATTAAATAGTACTAGACTACTTACAGCGAAGCTACTCTATATATTAGTAACTAAAAGAGCCTAATTTCGTATTTATATAAAGTAAGATAGGAAGTCGGACTTATTAATATAATTAATACTAAGACGGCTAAGCTTAGAGACTTAAGATCGATATATATATTTAAGGGCCGTAAAATAGCCTATATCGAAAGGCTAAAGAAGGTGTAATAAGTATAATAGTATATATAATATAATAATCGAGTTTTATATATAGTATCGATTAAATTCTAGTATTACATAGCTATTATATCTATTAAGGATAAGAAGATAATACTTACTAATTAATTTTAGCGCCGTATACTTATCGAATACCTCTATAAGCTACCTTATTCTAAGCTTATTTAATATCTAATTATTCTTACTAACTGCGATTATCTAATCGGGGGGAATTACGTTCTCTTTATACTAATTAAATAGGTAGATCTTACCTTTAAAGATAACTATCGGCGGGAGGCTCTAACTAGTTATACTAATTATCTTAATCGCTATTACCTATTTATAATTACCTAGCTAGATCTATAATAGTCTACTATACCTCTTTAATATAGTTATAATATATAAAGTACCTATAAAGCTTATCGTAAATCCGGTCTTATCGAAGTTATAGATATCTACTATTTAGATACTATACTTCTTAATTATATTATCTATAAGCCGAAACTAGCCCTTAATTACTATTAGGTCTTTATATTAGGCGCATTAATAGTCGTACTAGCGTATAAAACTTAATTTAAGTACTTATTAATGTTTAGTATACTTCGAAACCTAATTTATACCTAGAGTAATAGAGGGACCCGCGCGTTCTTAAAGCAGTATTATCGCTATATCTTTAACTACTTTAACTACTAGTAGATACCCTCGGTTATCTATAAATAGGATCTAATACTTTAATATTTCCTCCTTATTCTTAGTAAGTTTATAGCTATTAGCGCGTTAATTAACGCGTATAACGCGTCCGTTAATACGGCTTTAAAAGGTAGTTCTTAGAACTTTAAAGGTATCGGTATAGCTTCGTAAGCTTAAAAATTAGCCTAATTAATAAGCCTATACTATAAAAAAGATTCGGTCTTTATTTTAAAGATTTTTATCGTAACGTTATATTACTATAATTAATTAAAGATAGCGGAGGTAGATTCGTGGTCCGCTCGGTAGTGTGGTCCGCTCGGTAGTGAATTACGTTAGAGTAATGCAAGCCTCAGGCATCCACGAAGCCTGCAGTGATTCGTCATGAATGGAAAGCTCCGAGCTTGAACGAGTTTTGAAACCTTCACTCACTTGACAGCCACATTGCTACTCGTGCGCTCAAACGCTGCAGCGTACAGCTTGGTGAGTTTTTCGAGTTTTCTTACCGCTAATTGCGACCTCAAGAATCTATAATTCTGCGGCTTGTGCGCCAGATCTATTCGCAAAGGCTGCCTCGCTTGAAGCAAAGGAAGCTGCGACTCGGCGAGAAACTCGCACGCGACAAGCTTGCGGCCAACTCGTAGCTTCGAGCACCATGTCTCCTCCGCTTCCACAGGAAGAGCCGATGCTGCCTGTTCGACAAGACAAGATGCCCGTATCACTTTCGAATGGCTCACTGACGCCTCCAAGCACCGCGCCCGCCATGAACTGGGCTGAGAGCATGCCGCATGAGTACCAGGTCCGCGAGACTGCGGATCTCTCTGGGCTCGACAATGTCGAGTTTGGTGAGCTCAAGCGCCTCAACGACAAAGTGGTGAGTGGATCTGCGACTCCAGATCTGGGCCTCGAAACTAATCAGAACCACAGATTGCGACGCCTGACGACTACGAACCATGGGACGCCCTCGTCAGAGCTGTAGAAGCTCTCGAAGGCGGACTCAATCGCAACTCTAGCCCGCAAGCGATCGCTGCCTTCCGCGACATCTACAACCGCTTCCTCGCCAAATTCCCGCTATTCTTCGTCTACTGGAAGCGCTATGCGGACAAGGAATTCGTCATCGCAGGTACCGAGGCTGCAGAGTCAGTCTACGAGCGAGGTGTCGCCTGCATCCCAAACTCAGTCGACCTATGGACGAACTACTGCAACTTTAAGGTCGAGACCAGCCACGATGTCGATGTGATCAGAGAGTAAGTATCGTGTCCGCCACCTTCCTGTCCATCCTCCCACCCAGTGCTATCCCTTTGACTGAGCTCATCGCTCTAGCTTTCATTATACCTGAAACTGGTATCGGCACTCAAGAGAAATTTTCAAGAAGAAGAAGAAGATCCGCCATGGATCATTACGGGTGAGACCCAAGAAGCATTGGACAATACGCGACGCGTCTCACAATCAGTTCTTACAGTTTCCGTCACCCTGCACACCGTTCACATGGCGTTCGTCATCAAATGCACTCCGCACGCTTCATCGAGTTTGGTCACTCTTAGTCGAGCTGTTGGACTAGTCATGAGTCTGACCCCTTACCCCCCTCCTCCCTCCGTCTGACATGGTACATCTACTCACACTGGATGAATAGGCTTTTCGAGCGAGCGTCGCAACAAGTCGGCCTAGACTACCAAGCGCACCCGTTCTGGGACAAGTACATCGAGTTCGAAGAAAGAGTCGAGCAGCCTGCCAATGTCTTGTCCCTCCTCGAGCGAATTGTGCATATCCCAACGCAGAAATACCGCGAGTACTTCGAGAAGTTCCGCACCCTCCTCTCGTACCGCCCACTCAACGAGCTTCCATCAATATCACAATGGCAGGAAGAGGCCCAGAAAGTCATGCCGCATGCCGGCTCGCAAGAAATGGAGCGAGAAATACGGACAAGGATAGACAACTATTACCTGACTGTCTACAACACAACTCAGGGCGAAGTCATGAAGCGCACGGTTCATGAAGATGGCATCAAACGACCATACTTCCATGTCACGGAGATCGAAGACTCTGAGCTCACTGTATGGCGCAAATACCTCGACTTTGAGGAGTCTGAGGGCAGTTATGAGCGCACGAAGTTCTTGTATGAGCGATGTGTCGTCATATGTGCGTTGTACGAAGAGTTCTGGTTGCGCTACGTTCGATGGCTCGAGGCACAGCCGGACAAGACTGAGGAAGCACGCATCGTGTACCAACGTGCTTCGACTGTCTTCGTTCCCATCATGAAGCCTACGATCCGCCTCCACTACGCGCTATTTGAGGAAGTGCAAGAGCGAGTTCAGGTCGCACGAGACATGCACATTGCTATTCTCGAGCAATTGCCCTCACACCTGGAGACGATAGTCTCTTTAGCGAAACTCGAGCGACGGCACGGCGGCATTGACGCGGCTATCGAAGTCTACAAGTCCTACATCACATCACAACAGACGGATCTCTTTGCCAAAGGGGCTCTCGTGGCTGAATGGGCAAACATGCTGTGGAAGGTCAAGGGCTCCCCTGAGGAAGCCCGAGACATCTATCGCTCGCAGGCAGAGTACTACTCGGGTTCGAGACCGTTCTGGGTCAACTACTTCCTCTTCGAGTTGCAGCAAGTCGACACAAGCCCGAAGCAATATCAGAGAGTGAAGAAGGTCTTTGAGGACATTGCGCATCGCAGTCAGATCCTTCCTGCGGCAGTGAAGGATCTTGGTGCCCACTACAAAGCTTACTTGCTGGAGCGTGGCACAGGCGATGCTGCGAAGGAGTATCTGAGGGTCGATCGAGAGATCAATGGGTAAGGTCAATGTCTTTATCTCAGCAGTCCGGTAAGCTAAATTCCTCGCAGACCTCCATCGATCCGCATTATCAAGTCAAAGGCGTTGGACGATGGCAAGAGCTACGGCAGCCTCTACTCTGAAGGCGACACGGAGGCGGGCATCTCTGCTCTTCGCCTAGGCCTCGCTGTGTCCGACAAGTTTCACCGCGAAGCGAGTGAGGCATTCGCGTCCAACCAACAATCGTACTCAAATCACGGCGGCTACAGAGGTTGACGTAGGCTCTAGGACCACACTTCAAAACTTTCGTGTATTCTACCTTTGACTCATTAAAGACTTAAGTTCCAGAAAACGGAGTCTTCCTGTATACAAGAACAAAAGCGCATGGGCTGGCGTTTGGATGGTTCGCTGCATCATCAGACAGAATACCAGGCAGAGGATAACGGGGCATAAAGAGACGGTGGGATGACGTGAGGAGAGCTATGCTAGCTTACGCACAATGCAATTTCAAGTCGTTGCGAACAAGTACGTGGAGGGTGAATTAGCTTGGGTCTTGAACTGATGGGCGCATCTCTTGAAGGTGATCACTTCGAATTGAATATATACACATTATCACAATGGCTTCATCACATCTTCTGCGGACTGGTGGTCATCACACTTTGGCCGTGTCCATGCTTCACCAAAAATGCATCTAGAGGCCAAAGAAGCCAGACAGCCCTTCGAGAACAGCACTGAGCTTGTCGAAGATCTGTAGATGCAGAGTCAGCCAGAAGATCTACACCAGCGTACGAGGCATGGAAGAACTTACCGGTGAAAGCTGTCTCAGGATCGGGCCAATATCATTGAACAATCCAACAAGCGTATCAGTATTCTCCGGCGTCAACAGCCTATTCGCCTGGACCAGAACACCCTTCGCAGCAGCAGTTCCCTCATCGTCAAGCAGCACAGCGGCATGGCTGACAATCGACTTGATCTCGCCCAGGGTCTGCGAGTTGAGCAGTTCGCCGAGTGCCTTGATGGTGGGGCCGATGTCTGCGAGTGTCTTGCTTACGTCGAGGAGGGACTGGCGCTCTTCGAGGGAGCGCTCGATGAAGGCGTGGAGGGTTGGGTCGAGGGCTGCTGGTGCGGCGACGGGGAGGGGTGCTGCTTCGCGCTTTTCGGCTTGGACGTTGGGGGTGGCGATGGCGAAGGCCGAGAAGGCGGCTGTGAAGAGGAGAGAGAGACGCATGATGGTGATGATGCTGGGTATATACGGTGGATCGAGGTAACGACTGACTGTGAAGGCAAGTAGTCCTTCAAGATGTTCTTGGTACAGGCTTATGCTTGAAACGTTGTTTTTGAGTGATAGTGACTATGCCGGGGAACTGAGGGATCTTATATCGTCAGGTTGATATTACGACCTGACTCCGTTGACTTGCCAGGAAACATCGAAGCCACCAAGATCGTGGTTATCGATTCATGCTCGTGGGCTACCGTTGTCAAAGTGGAGCTTGGGACAAGACATCGTGACCTCGATGGTCAGCCACCAACGACTTCCCCACGCCTACGTTCCAAGCTCTTTGTGGGCGATATGTGCGATGTAGAGGTGTTTGAAACAACCTAATCAACCACGATCCATTCAATGGACCTTGGTACGTACCGACGAGCCTACATAAAGGAGCACGCACGACTCGGGCACTACCTGACCAGCCATTCTGCTTGCACAGGAGGTGAATCAAGGCAGTGTCCTACGCACTTCCGCAGCATCCGTACGTGTAATTTGCGAGTGACGATGGAGGTTTGTTTGACATGTACATCGCTACTCCCCTGCAGGTTTCCTCTTCGGTGAGCATGTCCTCGGGTAACCTGTGGAGCCTCGTAGCAACCCCTGCAGCGATCTCTCGCTAACCTGCTCAGCTGCACAGCCATAGGTCCAAGATTCGAAACGGTGAATTTCCAGAAGGTTTCTGTCCTGGGCGCAGATCTCGACAGTGATGAAATGAGAGTTATGCAAGGTACGAGGAGGGAAGACGCAGTTCGAGCTGCAGATGCTGCACGTGGATTTAGGTGACGCAGCTGAGGAGAGCGACACACAGCAGTCGACGGAAAATGCGGAGTGCTCAAAAGGTAGTATTGTAGTACATGGTATCAGTATCCACAGCTCGGCATCTTCTTAGTGCTGAGCGAAGCCAGAGACGTCCGAGGCATGCCGCTCGCCAGCCTCAAAGATCTCTCGGGTAGATCCTCGCGAATCGGTGATTATGTCCATCGTCCATGGGATTCTGGTTATATGATTACTCGCCTAAGTAATTCCGTACCACCAAGTATCCTCCGTCCTGTGATTGGATCACGCCCTTTACCACTTTCCCATCGCCCTTCTCTGCTGGCACCGCCCTTTTCTTCTTCAGCCCAGCCTTCGTCGCCGCCTCCGCCTTCCATGAAAGCAGTTTGGCGATCGTGGTCGCCTTCTACCCATTTGTGGATGCATGCGTAGCAGAAGACGTAGCCTGATGGTGCGGCTGTAGCATTGACGATCTCCCCACCACAAATAGGACATACTCCTGAGGTCTCCATTGTGGGCGCTGGGACGGTGAAGATAGGCAGGAGTGTTTTCGATGAGATTGGTGGAGAAGGCTTGGGGCCATCTGGTGTGGACTTCGAAGACTCTTTCTTCTCAGAGTCCTGGATCTTCTTCTTGGGTGGTTGACCGAGCAGACCAGCAATAATTGGTGGTGGAAGCTCAAGGCCTTCTGCCGCTTTACGTGAGAGCTGTCTCGCGAAGTCTGATGCATGCCACCATTCCAGGAACTTCAGAGCGAAAATCGAGGTCGGTAGTAAGAACTGCAAGGATCCTAACAACTTCGGACCCACGACGTGCGTCAAGCTTCGCTTGCTGAAGATGCTGTTCGACTGCCCAGGTCGTGCTGCCGCAATAGGCTTTGGCTGGGTAGCGGCAGCTATTGCTCGGTGGTCCGCCTCTCCCAATCGCCGTACGCGTGTGCCAATAAGCCAGTGGAATGGCGAATCAAATTTCGACGAGTCGAAGAGGTAGGCAAGGTTGAATGCCAGTAGCGCAAAGTAGTACGCTGCGTTTATGCTTGGATAGACCTTCCGGAGGAACCACTTGTAGTAGTACATAAACCTCTCTTTCAGTCGTGCATTTTCTGGCAACTGCTCTTGCTGGAACCGCGGTCCCAGAACTGTTGTGTGTGCGGCATGTATGTCGTAGTGCTCATCGAGCTTTCGCTTCAGGTATGGTATGCCGACAAGCACCGCAAGGTTCCTCCACACATCACTGTTGCGCAGCTTCAGTGTCTCCCGGACCTGCGGCGCAGCACCAAGTTGAGCACGAGGAATCTCGCCGCCTCTCACGCGTAGTACGCGTTCTCGTTTGAGGCCGTAGAAGTTCTCAGTGAAAGAGCCGCCATATGTCTTCAGATAATGTCTTTCCACCAGGAGCATAAGAACAGCATAAATCTCATCGAAGGAATTGAGGATACGGAGTAGGTAGCGAGGATGTCGATGCGTCGCGACTGCGAGAACATATCGTATTGACGGCGGTAGCAGTGATGATAATTGCTGCTCTGAAAGAAGTTCTGACAACGGATCAGTACTGCTATACGGCTCAGGTCTACGGCGAATACGCACCGAACAGAGATGGCTTCAGCTCGTCAACGCCACCCTGGAGATTGGCCATGAACTCCATGATGGCGTATATGAGCCTCTGTCACTGGCTAGTGGACAAGAAGGCGTGTAGTTCTATCTTTCGAGTCCGAAGCTCGTTGATTTGCCTTCCTCGTCGCGACACGGCAGACCTCGGCATATCGTGAGAAATCCTCAGGCCACAAGGCGTGACCCATCACCACCAGCATAGCTCAACTCCTGAGCTTGAACATTTCACCATGCGACCCTCGCTCTGTTTTCGACTGTGGTAGAGCCCGCCTGAGATGATGTACCTCGACTGGCAGTTCTAACAATAGTCCAATGTCGGATCAAAGCTCTCGCGTTGCACCGCGGGCGCCATCTGTACCACTTCTCCAGTTATATGACCTGTCATTCGAAACCCTACATGGCTAAGTGCATCCTGCGGCGACAATTTTAGTCGATGCGCATTACAGCCCAGCGCGCTCGATAAAGTCATCAAGGACTCATGACTAGATGAAAAGAAGTTGGTAGGCAATTCAGTGATTGCCTGGTTCTTAGTTTGTAGGCACACACATCTAGCCACCACGACTTCGTATCAGAGGGAGCACAATAGCAAGCTCGAGAGGTCACTCGTAAGAATCAGTCAGAGAGTAGTACAGAGACAGCCTCATGCTCGGCCGGCCCGTTCCCTGAACCTAGAGAAGTCCCAGAGTCCAGGTTGGCTGCTTCCAGCCCGCCTCGCGCCGGACGGCTTCCTTTGACATGCTTTCCAAGCACTACACAACATATACGGGCGACCCTTTCAATCTCTTGTTAAAATCCTAGTTGCATTTGTGGGGGCTGGTATACCATTTTTGACTTATCCACAGAGACATTCCGGTCCCTTGCTTGGCGCAATAACCGAGAGCATGAATTTCTATGCCCAAGGCGGCAATTGTCTGAAGCAGCCGAGCCATACCAAGGCAAAGAGGCTACCGTAGCAGCGGCGAAAGACCTTTTCGACGGCGAGATGGACCAATGTCACAGTCCTGGATCACCAAGCTCGGAGCCATACGATCTCGACTGTGCGACCACGCATCTTGCCGCTTGCCGGTCAGGCGTATCGAATCCCACATAGCGCGGCCATTGCTACGGAAGCTCAATTCGTGAACCCACGACTACAAGATCCAGAAGCTATCCCCAAGGGCTGCGCCCTGCGCAAACCCATGCGGAAGCCAAGTGTTGTATCCATAGGCGGTCCAAGACTAGCATCATGCTTGGTCATGAATTCGAATAGTCGAGCGCCATAAATCATGCGGGGCTTTTTTTGGACGCTGTGTTGGCGATGGCGGCTTGTCTTGTGGAGGCGAAGGTCTCGGAGAACAGGATCAAGGCACGAGAAAGACGGAATGATCCAGATGATCTGAGTATATAAGGCCAACGAGAAGAGCACTTCTGCTTCAGCACAACAGCCTCGACTATCATTCACATCATTCGCTCGCTCTCATCATCTTAATAGATCTTCGGCTCCTTCATAGTCTGTAACTTCTAAACATCACCATGTATACCAAAGCACTCCTCCTTTCAGTCCTCGCGACTCTCTCATATGCCCTGCCGGCTGCTGAGCCTCAATCAGATGCTCTTGAGGCACCAGCCTCTGCTGGCAACCCAATACGCCCAGACTGGGCAACGATTGAGAGTGAGTTCACCTGGAGGGATCCGTTCTGATCAGTGCACAGCACGCTAATATGGTCTGTCACTAGACGTCACCTTCGCCGGCACTGGTTGCCCAACAGGCACCGTGAAGAGCCAGATCAGCAGCGACAAGACGATCATCAACTTGTCATTCGATGAGTACTTCGCCTCCCACTTCGAGGGCTCAAAGCCCAGGGACGAGACCAAGAACTGCAATGTCAACCTCAAGGTCAAGTTCCCACCAGGATTCACCCTCGCTGTCGCCACCACGGATGTGCGTGGCTTCGCTATGCTCGACAAGGGATGCACAGCTACCATCGGTGGCCGTTCATGGTGGAGTGGCCAGCAGAAGGATGTGAGTGTCATCATCGGCTGATTCAAGACAACTCCTAATCAATGTTCAGGCCTCGATCCAGTCCAGCATCAAGGGCGACTTCATCGGCGAGTATACAAAGACCATGACTGTTCCCACTGCTGCCCTTGTCTGGTCTACCTGCGGTGCTGAGGGTCTCCTCAATGTCGACACCAGACTGCTTGCTCAGTGCAAGAAGGACGATCAAGATGCATTCATTCAGATCGATGCTCAGGACACGAACGTCAAGACTCCTCTACAGTGGAACCTCGGCTTGACCTGGAGACGCTGCTAGATGTCTGAATGTCAGACCGGGCTGACCCTCGATGATTCGTGGATGACCTAATGAGGAGGTTTATTCAAAAGAATGTTTGATTCTGTATTTTGGTTGTTGATTGTGGAGGAGGAAGTAACATAACAACGTCCGGTCCTTACTTAGCATAGGCAGTCATGGAGTCTTTCGCTTTTCGACATGTTCCTCCTACTTCACACTGCACTCGTTCACAGCTCGTAGGCCGTATAGCACGTGACCGTTGCTCATTTTGCATTCACATTCTTGTCCCCATAGTTGGTTAAGCTCAAAACTTAAAGTGCTATCGAGGAGCACAATGCGTTGCTTTTCTTGGACCTCTTTCATATTGGTCGTTGTGCGTTTAAGTGCCGACGGAACCTATGGTCAGACGGTACTTCAGCAAGGCTGTCTCATGCCATCATTGCGACCTTCAGTATGCGCTTCCGCCCATGGGCAAATTCATTGACTCGACAACGTAGCTCAGCGAGAGCCATGTCGTCGCCATCGGCAACAACGGGCCCGGAATTGTGGCCGGGAAGTCGCAACGCTGAGCTGACGAACTCATCTGGTGATGGTTCAGGGTATGGCGCAAGGCTTAGCGTGATTGATCGCATGACATGCTTCGATCGCCTATTCATCAAAGCATCAGCAACGCGAGCACGAATAGCAAAATTGCAAAGAAAAGGGATGAGATCTCTGATGCACAAGTGAAGAACAGCAGTCTTCAACCCAAACGACCCTCGACTTCGAGTACACACCCATTTATCAACCATCGCCCTACACACCATGACGCAGTGGGTCGTCCCTCGAAACGCGGGGAAGGAGGGACCCACCTCGGGATGCAACCAATCAAAGAGCTTCAGCTCAAGTCCTCCCTGCAAGGGCGCCGGGCGTTCCTACCTCCGTATACAGTAACACAATCCATCACGAGACCATCCCGTCAGCGGGGTTTGGAAGCATGATCATCCGAGTAGCTTGCCCGTGTATCGAGGGGCATTCATCTCCTGTGATTCTTCCTTTCTTCAACAACTCATAGCAAACATCAAAACACTCCAATTCTCTCTCAGCCTTGCGCTTGTACTGAAACACACGTCGATCTTCTGATCACCAATCCACCACAACACAATGGCAGACACATCAGCACCACTCTCCAAGGTCGATTCAGCTATTGAGCATGGCGATGCTACTGGCAAGAAGATCAGCCATCGTAGAGCAAGCAGCTCAGCAACAGGAATCAAGAGCATGCAGGAGCTCGGTAAGTTTGACCACCAAGCAGAGTCGTTCTTCCTTCCACTGCTTGCTTGTTACCGAGCTGTATGCTGACGCGTAAGCAGAGTCGGAAGGAGCTGAGATCAAGATCGCACCAGAGACACAGCAATTGAACTGGTAAGTGTCATTGTTGAGCTTCAGAAACCTCTCCATCGCACATTTGAGCAAGTCCGATTGCTCCGCAAGCTGTTGTTCAAGCTCTCTGTCACCAAAGCCAAGGCGGGGTTGATTGCTGACATATCCGACAGGAAGCTGAACACCTCACCCTCAACAGTCGAGGACAAGGATGCGCTGAAGAAGCCTCTGTGCTTGCCACTGGTGAAGAAGGTCGACCTGCACTTCCCACTAGGTCTCGAGGTGACTGCACGCAATCTCAAGGGAGTAACCATTAAAGACGCGCTGGATGCAATCCACAAGCAGTTCAAGAAGAAGGTATGCTAGCAGCAGTCTTCAAGCAGAAGATCATTGCTAACACTCTTCAAGCAAGACGATGAGCTTGACGCCCCATACCTCGCTGGCTTTGAGTGGGACAAGGAGGAGTGCTGTGAGTCCTGTCCAAAGCCACTCATCATCACCGACCACCAACTGACCCACATCCAGACACACGCTTCATCGTACACCAGAAGAAGACTGGAGAGGCACCAAGCAAGTCGTCCAAGAAGGCGAAAAAGGCAGGCGCCGAGGCAGAGTAATGAACCTCTGTTGTACTATTGGCGTTCGGACAACGAAGTTTTCGTGCGCGATGTAAGATTCTGGGAGACTGGTTCTCTGCTCGTTGCTGGAGCTCATTGCTGGCGTCCAACAAGTATCATCATGTAGCGACGATGTGACACTTGCATACTTATTGCAAGCTATTACCCAAGATAGTGCACAGGAGTCTGAATAGAACGGCTTGTCTGTCATAAAGTAGTGCCGTTTCCATTCAGATGTTCATCGGCAGAGCTTTCTCGTCTCGATTTTCCTCTGTACTTTCAGGTCCACGGGCTCCATGCTTGTTTCTGCTGGCTGTTAGTCACTCGACTCGCAAAGCGAATGTGTCTCTTACTGGTCGTGAGGCCTTGGATTTCGGTTGTTCAGAAACTTTCGTCTGTTCTGATTCATTGTACTTGATGTGCCATTTGCCATCGTCTATGGTGCATTCCAGTGAGGACTTGCTCCTCAAGCAGCGCCGCTGGTTGACTTTGAGGCTTGTCAATTTCTTGCATGCAGTGGACAGTGCCCTCATTGCCTGATCATCCACCCTGATATCCAGTTCCGTCACACTGTCCGAGGGGCATAACACAAGCTCAATTTGCTCAAGGTTTGAAGCGGTTACAAGCGTTTCGAAAAGCTTTGATCTGTATGAAGTCGCATCGTCTACTTCGATACTGACATTGAGCACCATCAGGCCCTTGTGCTTTGCCAGAATGTTATGAAGGTTCTCAATCGAGATGGGGTAGAGCGTGGTATTGAGATGCTTCATGACTTTCGGGGCAGAATCATCATCCAGTAATTTGTCCACGAGCAGCTTACTGTGGTTCTTCGACAGCACTCCGATCCCATCACCAATGCTCAACAAATCCGAGCGCTCGCTCTGTTTGTGCTCTGGAGGAGCTATGTTGAATGAGCAGCTGATCAGACCTTGGTGTATCAAAAGTGGTAGCTCGGCAGCTGGTATTTTTTCCAGCAGTGCATCCACATTGCTTCGATTTGTGTAGTTGATCTCAATGAACATGAGTGGCTTCTCTAGCTCCTTGATGCTTGGGGCGATGGCTTTCACAAATGCAGCCGAGATGTGCGCATCAAGCAAGTGAAGTGCTCTCAGCTTCTTTGCGCCTCGAATGAATTCAGTTGCATCGTCTGAACTTTCGTCCAAGATGCCTGTGAACTGTTGAGAATAGACCACAAGAGAACGAAGCTCGGGGAATTCAGCAGCCAGCGCTTTGAGAAAGCCAGGCGGGTATCCCAAAGTAAACCCATCCAAGGTCAGAGATTGGATTGACGGTGGTAAATGGGTGATCTTGAAGGGCTTGCTGAGCACATTCCGATACTGATCAGGCTGGATCTGGGATATCAAGTTTAGAGCCAATAGTCCTCCGGCTTCGCGTGGGAACTGTGGTATGCTGAAGTCCTCCAAGGCCACTTGAGCACCATTTGCCATACTCGGCTGCTCGACTGGACCTTCCTTTGGTGTCGCCATGGCTCAGCAGGATGAAGATGCTGACTGAACCAGCGATGATCCCGGTTTCGAAAATGCTCAACGGCTTTCCGCGTACTCTCTATTAACATTCATAGGACACGGAGCTCCGCTTGACGATCGTATTCGATTCCTCATCAACTTGTGCCAACTCCGAGTGGAAGATCTGTCACGTGCTGGCAGCGTCTCGCAAATCGTGCAAGATCGTGGCCGTGGACCAATTCCGCTTCTGGAGATGGATTTATGCCGAAGATGCGCTAGAATGCCAATCGTATGCGGGGAACATGGAGAAGCTTCAAAAGGCATGCCAAAAGATTGTTGAAGATGACCGGAAATAAGCAGATTTTTGTGGGGATGACGTTGCTCCACAATGGCCAAAGTTCGGGCGTAAACTAGCGAGGAGAAAATTATGACATTCATCAATCGCCGAGCTCCATTTTTATGTAGTATCCGGCTGGCGCATCCGATGAATCATGGCATTTCGTATGGAATATCTAGCCTGCATCTGAAAATGTTTCTCTGTGATCTCAGTCACTATCGCAGCGCTTGGTGGAGATGACGACTGTTAATGGAGGACGACATGAAGACAACGACATAACAAGAATGGCTTCGAATTTGGATGCAGAGATCGTTTCGGAAAAGAGCAAGGATTTGTCACCACAGGATCCGAGAGTCAAGCCTGGTGAGGAAGAACACCGATATGGCTGGGTCTGCGTGATTGCAGTCTTCATGGTCAACTTTCACACCTGGGGCCTGAACAGTTCTTATGGTGTCTTCCTCGCTTACTACATTGCAAACAATACGTTTGCTGGATCCACGCGCTTGGACTATGCATTTGTTGGTGGACTGAGTATTAGTCAAGCGATGCTGGTATCGCCTTTCGCGACGTCGTGTATACGATGGTTTGGGACGAGGAACACGCTGTTCACCGGCGTCTTCTTTGAGACCCTTTCGTTCATCGGCGCGAGCTTCGCCACAAAATTCTGGCATATTCTTTTGGCTCAGGGGATCTGCTTTGGCTGGGGAATGGGGTTCTTGTTCACTGCATCGGTCGGAATTGTTCCTCAATGGTTCTACCGCCGACGAAGTCTTGCCAATGGCATCGGCACTGCAGGCTCTGGATTTGGTGGTATGGTCTATTCCTTAGCAGCAAATGCCATGCTGCAGAGGCTCGGCCTACCATGGGCTTTCCGAATCCTGGGCATTGTGTCATTCGTGGTCAACTTCATCTGCTCTATCTTGCTGAAGGATCGGAACAAGCATGTCTCGGCTTCACTGAATGCGTTCGATGTGTCCTTGTTTAAGCGAAAGGAGTTTTGGTTGCTGCTTGGCTATGGCTTCTTCAGCGTATGCCTTCACCATCTTACTGTGACTAAAGCAGCTTGCTGACTGATCTGCAGATGCTTGGATACATCGTCCTCCTCTTCTCACTACCGAATTATGCCAATTCGATTGGCCTCACAGCGCATCAAGGCTCGATCATTGGAGCCATACTCAATCTATGCCAAGGTCTTGGACGACCTCCGATCGGCTATTTCAGCGATTCCCTTGGGCGTATCAATATGGCTGGCTTGATGACTTTTCTCTCTGGTCTGTTTTCGTTGGTGATCTGGGTTAATGCCAAAAGCTTCGGGGTATGTTCGATACATATTTGAGACGCAGATAGACACAGCCTAACAGTTGTAGGTTCTCATATTCTATGCCTTGATAGGTGGTACAGTGGCAGGCACATTCTGGCCAACAGTTGCGCCTGTGACGGCAGAAGTCACCGGCCTCGCATCTCTGCCAGCCGCGTTGTCCATCACGTGGCTTAATCTTGTGCTGCCCACGACATTTTCGGAACCGATCGCGCTCGAAATAGCAGAGCGAACCGGAAGTTACCTTGGTGCCCAACTATTCACGGGCTTCATGTATATCGCTGCAGCATGCTGTCTTTGGGTGCTCAAGGCGTGGAAGATTGGAGACCTGGAAGCACAGGAGGCCACAGCAAAAGGCAAGCCTATAGAGAAGAGTAGCTTGATGAAGCGCCTCCTGAAGGTGCAAAAAGTGTAGATATTACCGTACACCAAGCATGGAATATTAATAGTTCTCATACCAGACAATTTTCTAGTAACTCGTACGCTTGACACATCGCGATTTTGGGTATCATTACTCCGTCTTTACAGTCTCCCCAATCTTCTCAAGTGGCTCAGCCTTGCCACCATATGCTTCTGGAACACCAGGTCCGAGCTCTGGACCCAATGAGGTCGCATAGCTCATGACAGTAAACTTCTTTTGCGTTTCTTTCGGAATGAAGACGGATACGGCGGTGAACATCCAGGACATGATGAGGGGCACGGAGACGAAGAATTTGCGACTCATTGTCTCGGCTGTGTTATGTCAGTATGAATCGCAATCGATTTGACTATCCCAGACTTACGGTAGTAGCTGCTGAACACCTCAATGGCCTTCTTGCTTGCCGCCTTGACCAAAGGATCCTGTCTCAGAAAGCTCACGTTCATGTAGTCATGAATCTGGAAGCCTTGATAGGGATCTGGCCCCTGACCAAAGTCTGGAATTGGCTTCGTCGCCTCTGCCATACCCAGCTGTTGTACAGAGCTCTCCATGAGCGCTACTCTCCATCTCATGAACGCGTCGATGTCTCCAAATGTCTCTTTGTTCGACTTGACAGCGCCATAGATGTTGAACGTTGCAATGTCCACCTTGTTCTGGCTGCCAGGCACGTCTGCGATCTTGGTGATATAACCCAAGCCACCAAACTTCTTCTGCGAGAAGACCTCATCTTTCACTTTGCCCGGCTGATACTCCTTCCGCCACTTGAGTGTCTTGACTAGCTGTTCTTTCGCTTTCTCGACGTCGTTCGCGTTGGCGCGGAGGAACTTCTGAAGGATGAGTTTGGTATGGAAACTGCCTTCTGGCACGAGTGTCACGCCATAGACTTCGTTGTAGTCCGTCTCCTTGAGAATGAGACGAAGCTGCTCGAGGAGATTTGCGAGAGGATGCTGCGACTCCAGAGCTGGCCATCCATCATCATTCTTCTTCTCTGGAACGGGCTCAGCCTTTTCTGGCGCTGTTGGAGTCTCAACTACTGCTTCCTTCGGGGCAGTTGCGTCTGTAGTGGTCGGTGGAAGAGACGTGGGAACTTCACTCGCCGGTACAGATGCCGTCACCGCCGCAGGCACCTCCACGGCAGTCTCTTTCGTGTCAGCCATATCTCACAGTGGGATGTCAGATTGCTTCACTGTATCACCCCATAAACTTCAGCATACCTTTGAGCTTGGGCCTCGTTTGATTAGATAAGATGGCAGGGTCCACTACTTCGGGCCGTTACCCGACCGATCCATGCTCTCATGATGAAATTCTCATTCAGGTACTCCTGTCGTTCTGTCCGAGATCTAGTAATGGACATCCATGCTTCACAGAATGGATCAATCGTCTAATCCGCGTAGCTAATGACACAATTCGACCTTGTTCATCCTTTTTGTCAAGCATGTTTTTGGTCGTTGGCGTAGCTGTCTTTTACTACTTCGTATATATCGCCTTCTCTAGACTACTCGTCAGTCCAATCTCACATATACCAGGTCCTCGGCTAGCAGCGTTTACCTTCTGGTACGAGTTCTATTATGATGTTGTGTTGAAAGGGCGATACACATGGAAGATACAGGAGCTGCACAAGAAATATGGTGCGAACACCTGCTTGCGTTTCTCAAGATAATCATAAATCTAAATCGACACAGGTCCCATAATACGCATCAATCCAGAGGAGGTCCACATAAACGATCCGGAATTCTATGACCAGGTCTATGTGGGCTCGAGCCGAAGGACGAACAAATGGCCATGGAGCGCTCGCATGTTCGGCACGAGCATGGCTGCTGTTGGCACAGTCGATCACGATGTACATCGCTTACGAAGGGCGGCGCTCAATCCATTCTTCTCCAAGAAGTCCATAGCCGACCTTGAACCTGTCATTCAAGCTCAGGTCGACAAGTTATGCTCAAGGCTAGGTGAATGCAAGGGCCAAGTTGTAAATCTGAGCGATGCTCTCGCATGCTTGTCAGGGGATGTTATCAGCGATTGTGCATTCGGTGAGACATATGGCTTGCTCGATGGGCCTGATTTCGCGCCAGAGTGGAGATCTTTCATGATGGACTTGAGTCTCGGAACACATCTGATGAAGCAATTCGGCTCGGTCTATCAACTGATCATGACAATCGTGCCATGGCTTCTGCCACTATTGCATCCATTGTCCAGGAAACTTGAGCGGTTGAGGATAAGTAAGATTAATCTTCCCTATGTACATTCACCTCGCTCATCTGAAGCAGATCTGACCCGACAAATCGAGGCTATTCGAGCATCTCCTGGCGAGGCAAAATCGCATCGCACCTTTTTCCATTCGCTTCTGGCAGGTGATCTTCCTCCGCACGAAAAGTCCACCGCACGACTAACAGACGAGGCTCTGACCATAATCGGTGCTGGCACAGTGACAACATCTCACACGATCGCCCTGACACTGTTCCACGTGCTTGCGAATCCATCCATCAAGACCAAACTACGAGGCGAACTCCGGATCGCATCCGCCAATGGATCCAGCATGACATGGAGTCATTTGGCTCAACTTCCATACCTCACGGCTGTCGTCACGGAAGGGCTTCGCCTAGCGTCCGGTGTCTCTCATCGCCTGCAACGTATCGATCCCGATCACGCTCTATACTACAAGCAGTACACAATTCTTGCAGGAACGCCTGTCAGCCAGACACAAATGTTTATCATGACCGATTCGACACTGTTCCCTCAACCGATGGACTTCGTTCCGGACCGCTGGCTGGCCGACTGTCTTCCAGAGGGGTTCCCCTTGCCCAACGAAGCAAAGAAGCACTTTGTACCGTTCAGTCGAGGGACAAGATCTTGTGTTGGTATGAACATGGCTTATGCAGAGATATACTTGACGATTGCGGCGATGTTGTCCACTAGTCTTGACTTGACCTTGTTTGAGACGACGGGGAGGAACTTTGAAGTGGCTCATGACTGGTTCAATCCATGCCCGCCACTAGATTCGAAGGGCCTGAGGGTCATGATTGGATAGAGATGCATCAATACCATGGTGTTCAAATTATTGTCGGCACAATGCAAATGCTCCTTTCCCCATCTGATGAAAGCTGGTATCGCTGTGTACATGACGCATACATGCATAGACTCCTAGTGCTTCCCGCCAGCGCAACGCCTTCGCTAAGAATGCAGACTATGCAACCATCACATATTTCCCTCAATGCCCAATGAGCTTTTCCTTGAAGTCTTTTGCTGTCATAAATCTCAGATTCTGATACGTCTCCTCCCATTCATTTATCTCCGGAGTTGCCGTAGCAGAGCTCGGGTGGAGCACGCCCCACTGTCGACAGATCTCGCGATACTGGCAGAAGATTCCATCAAATGCACCTAGCAGGGCTTCGGTAGCTACTTTAGGATCGTTTTCGTACGCTTCGTTGTGGGATGTCGACCAGTATGGCTCGAATAGCACCCGATCGGAGAACTCAAAGGTGTCTTGTGGTGAGTCGATTGGATTGAGAGTGGTACATTCCTCCCATAATGCTGCGCGCCTTTGACCAAGTTAGCACAGACCAAAAGTTCTTAACTTAATTCGTAGTCGACGTACACTGTGCTTTCAGATTCACGACCAGGTGATGGGTTCGTGGCCAGCTCGTACAACCACTCGATCACCCCTGGACGCGCGAAGAGTCTTCTCGACTCTGTTCCCGGGAGCTTGTTCCTATTGCGCTCCTTGACATGCCGGACCACTTCTAGGCACTCGCCTGGGTCCGATTCTAGGACTTGACCGGTCAGGAATATAGTCTGCCCGGTCTTGAACAGTGGTCTAAGCTTCAGATCACGCGGGCTTGACGTGTCAAGCTCGAAGAAGTTGTACCTGCAGAAGAGGAAGTAGCTCAGGCCCGGGATGTTCTTATAGTCGATGACTCGATCATCAACCTTTGCTCGTTAGCATATGGATCGTAGCAAAGTGTAAACAAGATTAGTCACTCACAATGACTACTCCAGACTTGGATTCTTTGAATTAGTCCCATGATGACTCTTCATCTGGTGTTAAAACGGAAATACCGGCCCATCTGAGCATCCAGCTCATGCATTCAATCTCAGCCTCACGATCGTCGTCCATCAGCAAGAAGACCTTTTTATCGACCGTTCGAGGCTGAGTTGGCCAACTAAAGATATCGTCCAAAGAAGTGCCAAATGTGTGTTCCATCACTTCTTCCGCTATCGAGATGTGGAGCTCGTCATCTTGGTCATCTTCAATGTCCGTAAGAGACAAAGTGTCAGGATCGGGTTCTAGTCCAACTCTCTCCTCGAATTCTCGAATAGCCTCGGAAAGGTCATCTCTTCCTATGCGGAGCTCAAAGCCAATCGGAGGGTTCGGTGATTGCTCATCATCATTCTCGACATTGCCACGGGTGGGAAACAGAGTGATGACCACGTTGTTAAGATCAAGGAGCAATAGGACGCTGTCATCTGCCAAATGATCAGCGAGCTCCGCAAGCTCGACGTCATCTTCATCGGCGTACAGATGCCCGCTCCACAATTTGGTTGGGTGGGTCTCCTCAATGCTTTTAGAGACCATATCGAATGGGATTGCCTTTGGAGTTAATATAGGCTCGCAACCATCAAAGTAGTCCTGAAGTCCGTCAAGGAGCTCGTGCGGTAGAGGTATTTCAATCTCCATATCGTCCTCTCCCAAATCGAGCGCAAGTGTGAAGATTTCCAGCTCTTCCGTGTCCTCTCCGGCTTCTTCTTCAGAGGGTTCAAGCAAGTGGAACTCCGTATCTTCCCCATCTCCAGCTTCAGTGAGTGGAAGCGCTGGGCTTTGTAGCTGAGGCGTGCCTTTCGTAACGCTCATCAGCGCGTCTTGCTCGAGCACTGGTGACGGGATGTCAACATGAAGTGATTGAGGTAGTGCTTCTCGATTGAGCTTATTTTCAGCACTCTCTAACTGAAGTTTTCGCGGTGCTTGTGGCTTGTTGGTTGCTACTTCATGACTGATGTCGCCCATGATCTTCTTATGCTCGAATGCTGCTCGAAGCAGGGCCGGGTCAACGTCGCCTGTTTGTATCAGCTATTTTCGGCCTTTGGACTCTCATACTCGAATGTACTCACGTGGTAGGGCTTTTGTTCTCGGATTGTAAGCGATTTTGGGTCCCAGTTGATGAGAAAATTTGCAGCGATCACCTTTGGAGCAAGGCGCCCCAGACTCATACTGATTCGAAAACCAGAAAGGACAGACCAGGGCAGCATTGGCCCAGGGTGCCACTTCAGCAACCTCGTCAGTCTCTTCATGCGCAAATTGACAGGTCTCCGCAGACTTATTGCAGTTGCCACGCATCCAGTATGCACGGGTTTTGCGGATCTGTCCATGGTCATGGTACTTCCATTCTCCTTCCATCACGCCTGTGGGCTTCCAGTGCGCATAAGCACACTCTGTACCACGGAAGCATCCTTCTGCCTTACGAAAGTGATATCCGCAGACAATAGCGGGGATATTGAACTTGGGCCATTTCTCTGGCGTTGAATTATACTCCCTAGCCTGCTCGTACAAAATGAAGTCGGCCATACCACCACCATGATCCCTATAGTGAGGGAAGCGGCACTCGTGTTCACCATCAGGACAAGCTTTTGCCATATCCCAGTATGAGCAGGTCAGAGGTATTGACTGCGCAGTAGGCGACAATTGTCTTCGTGGGCGTTCTGGTGGGCGTTCTGATGGGCGTTCTGATGGGCGTTCTGATGGGCGTTCTGATGGGCGTT
>AZYM01000187.1:0-138257 GCA_000611715.1 Scolecobasidium constrictum UM 578
GCGTTCTGATGGGCGTTCTGATGGGCGTTCTGATGGGCGTTCTGGTGGGCGTTCTGGTGGGCGTTCTGGTGGGCGTTCTGGTGGGCGTTCTGATGACTGGCCTTGTCTGCTAGTCGTGCTGGTCATGCTAGCAGACGCACCGGAACTGCTTGTGCTCTTCTCTGGTACACTGGATCTTCGCGATGCCATTTCGCTTGGGCTTTGTAGGTTGAGCGTGCTTGGATCTGGTGCAACACCGTCTTGATTCCGCTTGATGATGTTATTAATGTGTGAAGGCGCGTAGCGCCTCCCGTCTTCCACCAGCTTTCGCTTGCGCAGGACTGGGTCAGAGTCTCCAAAGATCTTAGGTTTGGTTGTATTTTGATGAGACATGATTTGCTTTGGCGGTAATGGCTGCCGAGCTACTCTGTCTGGTACGTCAGGTTTTGCTTTGTCACCTTTGTCTGCCCGTGACGAAGTTGTGCTGGATGGCATCGTGCCAGATGACTTGGCATTGGACGCAGCGGAATCCTTGGATTTCGACGTGCTCGATGCGTTCAAAGATGGCTTCCCTATGGGCACGGTGTCCGACGACTTCAACTTCTTCGACGGCGTTTCTGTGGTGTTTAGTGGTGCTTGCTTTCGCTTCTTGGACTCAAGTGATAGACTATCGCCTGCGTCTCGGTCGACGTTCGGGTTCTTGTTTCCCTGGATGAGTGAGGTCTTGGATTGTGTCGGCTTGCCAGTCTCCTGAACTTTCTTGCTAGGAGAGCTCCGTACCGTCGACTTCGGTGTTGGTACAGCAGGCTTCTGTTTAGCGTTTGACGTGGCTGGACTTGGGTCCGATACATCGTCATCAGAATCCAAGAACATCTGATTGACAGCATTCTTTTTACGCGATCGAGAGGTGCTCTTCTTAGGCGTGGTCTTTGGGGATGTCTTCTGCTTCTTCTTCCTGTGTCGCGCAACACCAGGGTTGTAGTGCGCAAATTGTCGGCTCTCGAAGTCATCGATGTCGAATGGATCTTTATAGCCCTTGGCAATGCTCTCTTTATCCTCGTTCCACCGCGCAAAGATGGATTCCGCACCAGCTGTGATGTCCTCTGTGGTTTGCCAGGTAGACCTGATGATCGTTAGCAAATCTGGAGACTGATTTTGACACGTGTAAGCACGTACTCTACCTCTGAGTAATTTGCCTTCTTGATGTCAGTCAAATGTCCTAGATCCGTGTAATACATGCAATGTGTACCATTGAATCAGATATTTGGCAACTCCTCCTTCTTCCTTCTCCGCAAGAATGCAATCCACCATGTACACATCATCGTCGAGCTCCTCGCCATCTGGATCGAGGCGTGCAGGCATGGCGACGACTGGTATGTAAATACACAGTCATCACCAGAAAGCGTCGTCCACGTGGATCCAACAGGTCGGTGAATTAGTTCGTGAGTGGGTCCAATCGCGGGTCGTGCCTGCCAAACCCACTTATTGCGCCAAGGTAGCCTAATCCAGGCATGATGGCGACATCTGCAAAATGGCAAACACCTCACTCGCCAAATCTCAGACTTGGTTCTTGCTGTCCAGCATCATCACTGAGTGATCACTCAATATGTCTGCCAGCGCTGGGAAGAATCTGGCGAAACGTGTAGCTATCATCGGCGCTGGTCCAAGTGGCGTCGCCGCCGCGCGGTGAGCCATGCGATCTGGAAAGAGCGACATTTACCAACAACTATTCTGAAGATATCTACGAGCCGAGAAATTCTTCGACACGATCGATGTCTACGAGCAACGAAGTCATGTCGGCGGCCTATGGAAATACACTCCGCAAGACGATGGAGATGGCATGTTCGATGTCCCTCAAACGAATCCTCATGTAGCTCTGGAGAAGCCTGTCAAGTCGATCAATTGCGAGGACAGCGGCGATACGACGTTTCTTAGTCCCATCTATAAGCGGCTTGAGACGAATATTCCCAAGACCTTGATGGGATTCTCGGATCAGCCCTTTGAGGATGGACTACAACTCTTTCCGCGACACGACCAAGTCCAGAAATACTTGGAGGACTACAGCTCAGAAGTGCTATCTCACATCAGATTTAGAACTCAGGTCTTGAAGGTGGAACCAAAAGACGAGAGTGCCTGGTCGCTGCAGTACACGAACCTCGAGAGCGGATCTATCGCTGAAAAGGAGTACGATGCTGTAGTGGTGGCTTCAGGACATTTCAGTGTTCCATTCATTCCGAGTATTAACGGACTGGAGAATTGGTATCGAGAACATCCAGGATCGATATCCCACAGCAAGTACTATCGGTTGCCTGACAGTTTCGCGAGCGAGAAAGTCATCGTCATTGGTAGCTCAGCATCTGGTCTCGACATTGCTTCCCAGATATCTCCACTATGCAAGGCACCACTGCTCGTCTCTCAACGATCAGTTTCGCCGCTCGCGGGTGGATTTGCGAACGATCCGAATATCGAGTTCTTCTCCGAGATTGCTAAGGTCGACGCTGCGACTCGTACGGTCACCTTCAGCGACGGCAGGATTGAGAAGAATGTTGATCACCTCCTCTTCTGTACTGGATACCTTTATTCGATGCCGTTCCTCGATTCGCTACAGGCGAACCCGATCAAGTCAGGCAATCGAGTCGAGCACACTTATAAGCACTTGTTTTACGCGCCACGGCCGACCCTCGCCTTCCTCACTCTCAACCAGAAGATTATCCCCTTCCCCATCGCAGAAGCGCAGTCCGCCGTGTTAGTCCGAGTGTGGTCTGCAAGACTCGATCTGCCTTCGAAAGCAGAGATGGAAGCATGGGAGCACTCCGTCATCAGATCTCGAGGTGATGGGGGCGACTTTCACACCCTCAAGTTCCCATTGGATGCCGACTACATCAACGAGCTGTATGACTGGGCTGCCAGCGCAGAGCCACGATCTGAGATCGAGGAGAACGAGGGTAAAGGGAAGCTGCCCAAGCGATGGGGCAGATACGAGTACTGGGCCAGAGAGAACTTCCCTGCGATCAGAAAGGCCTTCGTCTCCCGTGGGGAGGACCGAAAGAACATCACCACACTGCAAGAAGTTGGCTTCGATTTCGACAAAGTAATGGCGCACGAGCAACATTCAAGCAACGGAGCGGCGAAGGTAGCGAATGGTTCGCTTTGAGGAATCGAGATCTCCCATATTTACAACCACCTCGACGATCCTAGACATGCTGAATTTTGGGATAGACATTACCATAGAGACTCATGATCAATATGCAGATAAATTCATGCTTCAGTACACATTACATCCGGGGTCGAATTATCCAAACATGACCCATCCGGAGCGAAACAGCATTCTGGTACCCAAATATTCTACTACACTTCTCTTGAAAGAGGTGACGGTCCTTTCTTCGAGATCGTCCCTCTCGGAGGCGCAGGCCCACCTACGCTCACTTGACTCATGCTGAGCGTCGACGGATCTGGATGTCGATTTCCTAGTGAGCTTGACACGTCGTGGGTGCGCAGCATTGAGTCTCGTGAGAAACCTCCTGTGGCCCATTTGCGGTCGTGTCGTTTCTTGAACCAGATGCCGAGGAATATTGCTCCAATACCCGCAAGGATAAGTACAATGACCATGATGATCCACTGGTAATGTGTCGAGATCCTGTCATGCAATTAGCTCATGGCTCAAGTGTCGGAATGTTGAAGTACATACCATGATCTGTGCGGTCCAGTGTTCTGCCTATTGGCCGTTGACTCCGTCGTGCTCGTAGTCGCAGCATCGTCAGACTGCGTCGGATCACCTGCCGCCGGATCCGCCGGTGCCACCGCCTCATTCGGAGCATTTCCCTGCGGTATCACCACCTGCGCACCCGCAGCACACAGCTGCGTATACCACCCCAAGATCTGTTGTCTATCCGCATCACTCGTGCACACATCGTCGCAGACCGGACTCGCAGCGCCCGCCTTATACGTGACCAGGTAATTCGAATTGCAAAAGCACGACTGGTATATTGCTTGTCCCTGTGCTGGAGCTGTGGGAGGCACGCAGAGCTGCTGCGCGGAGAGGAGGGTGCCGCATTGGAAGGCGCATTGAGGAAGGAACGCGGGATCGAGGATTGTGCCTTCTTGGGCGAGCGTGAGGGGTGTGAGGAGAGCGAGCGTCGCGAGGAAAAGTGAGGTTGTCATTGTGATGTGTCAGCGCGGTCGGAGTGGTGCGATTCGGCTTCGGAGCGTGGAGGGATCTTCTATCGTGTATACCAGTCCACCATGGTACTGCGCAGATGTAGTTGCGATTCTTCCTGCGCCGACGATGCGATCGAAGAGCAACAAGGAGATATCGCAGTTGTTGGAAGAGAAGTCGAAAGAGCGTTTGCGCGATCGCCCTGATTAGGATCTGATCCCGTATTTCTCACCCCAGCGGCTTAGGCAAGGATCGCGTCAAGGTGTATGCCAAGCTCCCAGCTGACTTTGCTGTACGAAATGAGATGCCCCGTGTCGTAGATCCTCAAGATTCACGCAGAACCTTCGAAAGCAGGGAGGCAGCACGATGATGATGACAAGGAAAAGGCACAACTTTCGTGCACAGCATCGAAGCACAGCACAACACTGGCACCTGCTGTGGAATGCCAGCCGTGGTTCTCGGTAATCGTTCTATTCATTTGGGAAATAGCTGGTGGCTCCCCACCAGGGTCTGTTCCTGCACCACGCGATATTTTTGCTCCACTCGCTGATTGGCGTTCGGATGACAACCGCAGATCTTGACGTTTCAGCCTTGTGTCCCCAAGGCGTTTGGATTATTCAATGGTTTTCTAGAAAAGGGACTGAAGTAGTGATCTATCACTCGAGGACTGCCTCATGCTTGAGAGTAACTTGCAAAGCTATGATCGAGCTTCGGAGAATGCAGCATGCAGGTGCTGCGTTAAGGTTTAGTGCGGACCGAATTATTGCATGGTGTTAATTTTAGACCACGTGCTTGGCACTACTATGCTCTACCTCATGCATAATGCATCAAATGCAGGTGTTAGCTTGCAGTACATGCTATCGAGTCTGCGATGCTATTGTACAGATTCGCATCACCGTCTTTGATTAGTGACCAACTCATCTCTTTTTGGGCGTTCTTCTCCTCTCCCACACCTGAATGTAAGACTCCTTCGTGCTGATCAACTCGGTGTTCAGCCTCTCCACGTACAGATCCTGCACTTCTACCCACTCTTCCCTTGTCCTGTCGAGCACCTGACACCTCCAAACTTTCTTCTCTGCCTCACCCTCCACGGAGTCATCTCGCACCTTGACAGCCTCGTGCGTGATATTTGCGATGAGATCGTACAGGACCGGCTCGCCGTGAGGGTGCAACGCGGGGTTGGGGACCGTGTACGGTGACATGTCGAGTGGTCGCTGAGGATCAAAGGTGACAATGGTAGGGTTGCGCTCTGAGATAAACTTGTTGGCGCTGAACCGCTTGACATGGAAGAGCAGGTATGGCGGCAGAGGATGCAGCAGTCGGTATCTCCGTCGATGGTTCATTCGTTCTTGCGCCTGCAGACCATCGTACTTGTTGAGAATGCCACCTGCACCGTGGAGCGGGACGTGCGGGATGCTGACTTCTTCAAACTCGTCCTGGAATAGTGGTGTGGGCGGAAGGTCAAGTGTGAGGATCATGAAGCGTGACTTCTCGATCTTGGAATCTGCGTCTTCAAAGCGCAAGCGGTCACCGGCGTCTGCTCGCGCAGTGATGAGTTGCGACTCGATTTGGAGGTTTCCCTGGAATGCTTTTTGTATTATGCTTGAGCCTGGCTTCGTTTTGGATCCTCCGAGGGCAAGGTGAAGGTTGTTCAGGAACCAGGAAAGGAAGTCGACCGGATCAGACTGCTCGGATAGCGTGAACTTCTTGCTTGACCGCAATGCAATCTCCTGCAGAAGTTCGTGCGGCGATACGTGCGACTTGAAAGCTTTTGGGTTCCATATCTTTCGTACCAGCGTGCTGAATCTGTGCACGAGCTGTGGTTTTGACGTAAAGTCCTCCAGCATGAAGAAGTTCCGTATCGGTGGCACATGTGCCATGGCATGCATCACGACATTGAAGTAGTCGTTCGCCTTGATGTTGTTCATGCCGACATAGCCAGGCACATATTTCCTCCCCAGCAGATCCCACGCCTGCTTCTGCTCCTTGTCCAGTCGCATGACCTCGTCCTTCGGTAATCGTGGGTCTACCACGAATTTGATATCATCCAAGCTTTTACTTGTGACCTCATAGCCTTCGGGCAGGACATAGACCTTCTTGGTCTCCATGTTGATGTACACATGATGGTCTTCCTCGAGCGCGTGGAAGTATGCCTGCGACTTTGTCCCTCGTCCCTGGAAGTACTTTCCGCACACTAGACAAGCGTATACATTGATGTTGGACAGCGTGACCGAGCACAGCTTCTCGAAGTCGAAGTCCAGCACTGTGCGATCAATGGTGTCGAGGTACAGATCATCGTAGCCCTCCGCTGGCGCTTTCTGTCGTGCTGATGTGATGTCGGGCACATCATCCTCCTCTTCATCGTCAATATCTGCGCCAGCTTCCTCTAGCTCTTCATGCAGTGCGTTCGCGCCTCCAACAATGTCAAGCTTCTCGCGATCTGTGGGTCGTGGTTCCATCTGGTGGTGACCGTTCGTAGACACGCCATTCGTCTGCGCTTCTACGTCTTCCTCATCTTCTACCCGGGCCTTCTTAGACGCCGGCGAGTCCACCATGACCGCATCGTCGAGGGAGTCTTCCGCGCGCCGCTTCGGCATCTTGAATGTGTGTAGAGGAGTGCGCCGCGGACAGTGAAAGCTTTGCGATGGCGATTGGCCTTGCAGAACTACAGTCTGATTGGTTTGTCCAGCGCCTCTGTAGCGTATTTATATGCCCTTATGATCTGAGCGCAGAAAGAAGAAGTATGCAATGCGTGTTGTTGCTCGCAGGCAGCAAAAGTCGCTGCGCTTCGACATCACCATGGAAAGCTCGGACCAACGAACTTTTTCAAGCAGCTTCGAACGCGACAGTACCTCGTACGCGCAAGCTTCACGCACATTCGACTACGCAAATTTTAATCTTTGGTGAAGATGGTATGTGTTTTGAGACCATGTCGTTTTTCCTGAGCGGCCTTTCTTTGTGCTCAAGATATCTATGCGAATGTTCTGGTGCTAATATCCAAGCAGTCGTACGAAAATCCAACCCAGATATTCGCCCAAGATGTCACGGAGGAGAAGGGAGAGAATGCCCGGCTGTCCGCCTTTGTAGGCGCTATAGCAGTCGGTGACTTGGTGAAGAGCACGCTGGGACCAAAAGGCATGGACAAGATATTACAGTCGGCGTAGGCTACAGCAACCCGAACCCCAAAGATGTAGGCACATGCTGAATATCAGACACAGGTCGACAGGCGAGATCATGGTCACCAACGACGGCGCCACTATCCTCAAGTCCATCGCCCTCGACAACGCCGCAGCAAAGGTCCTCGTCAACATCTCCAAAGTGCAAGATGACGAAGTGGGGGATGGCACAACCTCAGTCTCGGTCCTTGCAGCTGAACTGTTAAGAGAAGCAGAGCAGCTCGTCAACCAGAAGATACACCCACAGACCATCATCGAAGGCTACAGAATAGCCTCGCACGCCGCGCTCGCTGCCCTGGAAGACCACGCCGTGAACAACAGCAACGACGCACAGAAGTTCCGCAAGGACCTGCTCGCTATTGCGCGAACAACGCTCTCCTCGAAAGTGCTCTCACAAGACCGCGACCAGTTCTCGAATCTTGCCGTGGACGCTGTGCTCCGTATGAAGGGCTCGACGGACCTCACGCACATCCAAATCATCAAGAAGGCAGGCGGCAAGCTGAAGGACTCATACCTGGATGAAGGCTTCATCCTCGACAAGCGGATAGGCGTCAACTGCCCCAAGCGCATCACCAACGCTAAGATCTTGGTCGCCAACACAGCCATGGACACGGACAAGATCAAGATCTTTGGTGCTAGAGTGAAGGTGGACTCGACAGGCAAGCTCGCGGAGCTGGAGAAGGCAGAGCGAGAGAAGATGAAGGAGAAGGTGGAGCGGATCAAGAAGCACGGTATCAACTGTTTCGTGAACAGACAGCTCATCTACAACTGGCCGGAGCAGCTGTTCGCGGATGCTGGTATCTGCAGTATTGAGCACGCAGACTTTGATGGCGTGGAGAGATTGGCGCTGGTCACGGGCGGAGAGATCACGAGCACATTCGATCACCCAGAGAATGTCAAGCTCGGCCACTGCGATCTGATCGAGGAGGTCATCATTGGCGAGGACACGCTGATCAGATTCTCGGGTGTTGCAGCGGGTCGTGCGTGTACCATTGTTCTCCGTGGCGCGACCGAGCAGCTCTTGGACGAGGCTGAGCGATCACTACATGATGCGTTGGCTGTTCTGTCCCAAACAGTCAAGGAGCCACGGACGACGCTGGGAGGTGGTTGTGCCGAGATGGTGATGGCGAAGGCAGTCGATCAGGCGAGCCAGAACGTGGCAGGCAAGAAGGCACTTGCAGTAGAGAGCTTCGCGAAGGCGCTGAGGCAGCTTCCAACCATCCTTGCAGACAACGCAGGTCTAGACAGCAGCGATCTCGTGGCGAGATTAAGGAAGGCGATCTATGCTGGCATGACCAGCAGCGGTCTTGATCTGTTGCGACCGGGCGGCGGTATTGCAGACATGAGGGAGCTCGGTGTTGTGGAGAGCTACAAGCTGAAGAAGGCGGTGGTGGGCAGTGCCAGTGAGGCAGCCGAGGTATGTTTCTTCGTCCATCTAGTCTTGCCACTGAGGTTACTAACATATCGTGCAGCTTCTGCTCCGTGTTGATAACATCATTCGCAGCGCACCGAGGAGGAGAGACCGCATGTAAGGGATGAAAAGGGTGGGACGAACGACATGACGAATGTAAGGATAAGACATGTGCACGAAGAGAAGCGGCGTTTGTCGATATCACAGCATAGACCAAAGACTAGCAGATCTTGGAGGTCAGAACCAATATCAATAGAAAGCATGTGCAAACTCGTCGTACGTCTGATTACTTGATCCTTCGCTAACATCTCGAGCTTGTGAAAGGCTTTCTCGCTGATCAGAGGGTATCAGTCATGAGAGCATATCCGCTAGGATCTTACAGCACATTATGACATTCACGATAGCTTAAGATAGCTTCTGCGTGTTCTAAGATCCCATCACTCGTCTGGAGATTCATGATTCGCCTGACCCTCTGACCACTACTCGCAACTAATCATCAATGAAACCCCAAAACACCCTTCATCAACATCGCCCAGTGCCCCTATCAACGACCACACAGTCTTCACCGACCAATTCTGACACAATGGTGAAATGGGCATCACGGCAGTCGCACAATCCTCATGGGTCAGGCACGGCTTCGATTCGTGACCCGATAAGTGGGGCCCGCTCGAAAGAGGGCCACCGGTGAACTGCAGTCTCTGGTTCGAATCTAGGTTGTGTTGTATCTTCTTGTTACATCTCTCTTGCAGCGATGCTGGTGCCTGCATGCGTTGACATCGTCAAGCACAGAGGTAGCAAATGTATCAAAGAATACAAAGCACGATTGGCAACTTTTTGCCTCTTGACCCGAAGTCAGATATGAAATATCATAGGAGGTGGGGCGACCTGCTATCAAAATCAGGCACAATGGTGAAGTCGGTATCACGGCAGCCGTCAAGGTATCCAATGCTGCTTCGGTGTCAGCCTGCTGCATCAGTGGAACGACGCAAGGTTTGTCTGGCCATCACGAAGCTTACGCCACCGCCTAGTGATCGGTCAGACAGGTCCTCGAGTTGCGTGCCTGCACGTGTAGAGTACAAACTCCATGGGCAGGCAGGCAACCAAACAACGGAGGGCCACCCGGCACCATGCGACTCACTGGTGTGGTGGAGTGGCATTGCGGTGGTGAATTTGCGCGCGCTGCAGTCTGTAGTTCGATCCTACATTGAGCCAAATGTTCTTTCTTTTTGCTCATTAGTCCTGTCTGTCTGTCCAAGTCCAGCGAGTGATGAAAGACACCATGGCTTTTATCAGCTTAATCGCACTTCACAGATTGTGAATGGCACAATGAAAGATCGAATATTTTGCTCTTACATTCTACCAGCCAATCTGTCCATCTAATGCACACACAAGATATCAAAGGCAAGGAAAGTGAGAATCGAGCTTCCGCTATGACAGATCGCGCGTGATGTGTGAGAGTGCTGTACAGGTTTCGCGACTACTTATTGCAGTAAGCTTTACACGAACGACTCCTTCGCCTTCCTTCTCCTCTTCTAGTGCTTCCCATCAATCATGTTCTGCTTTCTATGCGAGAACTGAGAGATCTTCGGCGATGCTGGACCGACGGGTGGCGTGTATGCGAGCTTTCGGGTCTTGATTGGCGTCCACTTGTATCTGTGTCGCATGTTAGATCTGGATTGACATGTCTGCTGTGCCCGTCCTTACCTCTTCACCCACACGCTGATCAAGGTCAGAACTCCCGAGGCAACCATGACCTTCCAGCCCATCTTCTTGCGCTCATCTGCCTCTGGCTCGGCTGCCCAGTTCAGGAACTCGACGACGTCCTTGGCCATCTGCGATGAAGTTGCTGGGGTTTCATCCTCGTACTCGACGAGACCATCGTACAACACACGAGCCATAGCAATACCGGTACCTGGGAAGTATGGGTTGAAGTTCAGACCCTCCTGGACGTGGGCACCTGCTGGTGGCTCCTCAGGGTAACCAGTGAGCAAGCTGAAGATGTAGTTGACACCACCGTGACGAGCCTTGACCATCAGCGATAGATCTGGTGGCAGAGCACCGTTGTTCGCAGCGCGGGCGGCCTCGTCGTTCTTGTACGGGGATGGGATGTAGTCGGACAGCTTGCCAGGTCGCTTCTCGATCTCGCCCTCGTCGTTTGGCTCAGTGTCGTATTCGTTCTCCTCGGCAAGTGCCTTTGCCTCGTCGACGGTCATGATGTTGCCAACCAATGAGCGGTAGGGGATACGGGAGAGGGAGTGGCACGACGCGCAGACTTCACGGTAGACCTGGAAACCTCGGCGGAGGCTGAACTTGTCAGTATTTCCTCAGATGTATGCTGTTGAGAGGGGCATGCGTACGCCGCGTGGTCGTAGGTCTTGTGGAACTTGGTGTGCTCCCATGGGTAATTCGTCGGGTGCAGACTGTAGATCCATCGTCAATCATCATTGTCCATCTACTGCTCATCAATTGCCATTCCATACCCTTCTTCTGCCGGTGTCATGGCGTGCAGCGGCTTGCCAAACATGTGGTAGTACCAGGCGATGGTTCCGATCGCGACCGCGGACGCCGCACCACCGGTGGCTAGGTTACTCCATGCTGGGGTAGCGGATTCGGCAGAGGAGCTCGAGGACGATGCTGCGCGCTGTATTCATATAATATAGTCAGCCATTGGCCTCTGTGAAGCCCGCAATGGCACGATGTCCGTTGCCATCAAGTTTTATCCCGTACCTTGGCTGTCCGGCTAGCCTGCTGGCGAGCAGCGGCTGCACCGGTGCGCGCTGCCTGCGCACTCGATCGTGAGAGCATTGCGTGCAGCAGCTATCACAGGCTCTGAGTTGATGCGAAGGGTGGGTGGATAATGAGCGTGGTGGTCTCAATCCGTTGTGTAAAGCTCGTTAGGTCCAAGTCAATGATCCGGGCTAGCGGCAATCAGCCAATCACATTTCACTTAGACTAAGCCTGAGGCAGTCCCGACTTTTAACCGTGGACCGGACTCTTCTTCTCCGTTCTCATCGCCAGTTATGATCACAATGTAGTCTACTACGCGTATTCTTTGGCAATTGACAGTACTTGAGTCCATCGCGCTTGCCTTGACCACTGTTCCACCTCAGGGCGGCAGTTGCGACTTAGTGCTTCCATCCCCGAGCTGCACGCAAGCAGGTCTCTTCTTAACCACTTCTACTCTTCTACACACGCTTTCAACAGCTTGCCGTGCGATTGAGCTGCAGAGACCGCATATGTATCCAACTCGTAATCGACTCCCTTGCCATCTGGTCCACTATCAAACACCTCGTAGCTGAACCAGCCCCGGAAGCCAGTCTTCAATACTGCTTTTGTAACATCAATGATAGGCAGGTAGCCGCCATTGAATGGTAACGGACGATAGTCGTGGCTCCATCGACCTCGAGGACGCAAGCCATCATTTCCGACGTCCTTGCTCAATGGTGGCTTGACCTTGTATGCATCCGATATCTGGAGGAGATATATCTTGTCCTTGGGTATTGTTCGAGCAAGCTCATCCATACTCCTCTGGAACCTGTTTTCGAGGTCGGATTTTGAGACATCCTCGATCAAGCCAGATTCTGTTGTTGGATCTGCCCACTCGCCGCCTGCGCTCTGGAAGGTATCAAGACACAACCCCACATTAGGCCTGTCTACTCGCTTTACAATGTCCCATACATCCTTCCAGTCAGGTGCATGTGTGGACCAGCACCAGTTCTCGTAGCAGATGCGGAAGTCTTTCTTCGCCAGCATATCTGCAAGCTCCTGCAGATCTGACACAAATCGTTGGCGATCCGTGCCTATCATCTCTGCTGGCGTATCTGAGGACCCGACCTTAAACCTTGGTTAGTGAAGCGAAGGATATCGGGTTTCTAGCACACTGACCTGCAGCATGTCTGTGCCAGCGGCTTCCATGATTCTCATCCAGCCCTCTGCTCTTCGAAGAGCATCTTCTCTCTCTTTGGAACCCTCCTTCCATCCTTCAAAGTTACTGAAGGGTTGCAGCATCAAGATCTTGAGCTTCTTTTCGGAGCATATCCTCTTAATCTCATGCGCCACCTGGACGAGATCATCGAAGTCATATGGCCCAACCTTGCAATTCAAATGCAATTCAGCAAAGGCCAGCACATCTGGCATTCCCAGCTCAATGGCTGAGAAGCCCGCCGATGCTATCGCATCCAGCTTCTTGGGTAAAGTATGCTCATCTCTGCAGCCAATTGAGACGGTAGCGAATGATGTAAGAATAGTGGTGAATGAGGCTGCTTGCAAGGTCATCGTGGTTCACGTTTATTATGGTTGTTATTCTGCTGATGATAATTTGCTAAGAATCGAAATCTACATCCTGGACTATGGCATTTTCCAATTGTGATCTCTTCGTGACGTACTAGGCGCGTACCTTTACAAGCATAGTATCTCGGAGCTGCGGTCAGTCACGGCTTCAACAGGGGAGCTTGCGACACACTCAAAGCTGCGGTGATGCTGCAGTACACATGCAACAGCAGAGCTTTCTCGCAGGCATGGCCCAGATCAGGTACTAAATAACCTCAGCTCAACACAAGCCGCAAGCCTCCCTTCTCTCGAAATACCGCGGCTCCAATTGGTCGCCGCCGACATCGCTGCCGCATGGCTCTGGACCGGACCCTGATTTGACGTCGAGAGGCGCAGAACAAATAATTGTCGAAGAACAGTCACCCAACTCACCGCAAAGTCCTGCAACAATCCACTGCTCGAATTACTTCTTTTTCTTCTTCTCGATACAATTGTGCGGATAGCTACAGACCTGCCGTTTCCTTCCTTCGACAACTGCACCTTCAATTCGCCCCGCGCAATTGCAAGTCAACATGGCGGCACCAGTAAGTGCATGAAGCTTTCGCAGTCACACCACTACTGCACGATCAATTTGTATAGAGAAGAATTTCTTTTTTTACTTTCAAAGAGTAGTAGAGCAAGAGCAGCGGCAGAACGAGCAGTACGAGCAACAGCAGCAGCGCAGGCATTGTCACCACTGTCAACATGCACCCAGCTTCCTTCAACAATACCAACCTTGCGCCAGGCGCGCCACTTCAGCAACTCATGCCTAACAAGATACACGCACAGTTCTACATCGAGAACAAACACGTCGGCGACAAGCACTCGTCCGAGGATTGGCGCATTCGCGGCTACAACCCACTCACATCGCCCGACCTTCTCCAGCACCAGGTCCCACAGACGCCAAAGAGCAAGGAGACAGTGTTGAAGGCGCGTGATGAGGCAGCAGACATTGTACAGGGCAGAGACGAGAAGGGTAGACTACTGGTAATTGTGGGGCCATGCTCGATTCACGACCCCGCAGCCGCGCTCGAATACTGCGATCGATTACTGAAAGAGAAGGCGAAGTACGAGAATGAGCTGTGTATCGTCATGAGAGCCTACTTGGAGAAGCCACGGACAACGGTAGGCTGGAAGGGCCTTATCAATGACCCGGACATTGACAACTCCTTCAACATCAACAAGGGTCTTCAAATATCGAGAAAGCTCTTCGTGGATCTGACGGAGAAGGGCATGCCAATTGCGAGCGAGATGCTGGATACAATCTCACCTCAGTTCCTCGCCGATTTGCTGAGTGTTGGCGCCATTGGAGCACGCACGACTGAGAGCCAGCTGCACCGCGAACTTGCTTCAGGTCTCTCCTTCCCAGTAGGCTTCAAGAACGGCACGGATGGCGGTCTCGGCGTGGCTATTGATGCCATTGGCGCAGTCAAGCACCCGCACCACTTCTTGTCAGTCACCAAGCCTGGCCTCGTTTCCATTGTTGGTACCGTTGGCAACGAGGACACCTTTGTCATCCTACGCGGTGGCAAGAGCGGTCCAAACTATGAGTCGAAGCACATCGTTGATGCGAAGCAAAAGCTGGCTGATGCAGGTGTCAATGGCCGATTAATGGTGGACTGCTCGCACGGCAACTCACTGAAGAACCACAAGAATCAGCCAAAGGTTGCGAGTGACATCTCGAGACAAATTGAGAGTGGCGAGGATGCTATCATGGGTGTCATGATTGAGAGTCATATCAACGAGGGTGAGCAGAATTCACATCATTTGCCTTTCGCTAGCTAATAGATCCCGCAGGGAACCAGAAGGTGCCCAAGGAGGGCAAAGAGGGTCTCAAGTATGGTGTTAGCATTACAGATGCTTGCATCCACTGGGAGGACACCGAGGTCGTTCTAGCAGAGTTGGCCGGTGCCGTGGCCAAGCGCCGCAAAAATGCTCAAGTCAATGGACACTGAATTTCTATACGTTAATGGCGGGTTCCGATGGCGAGATGTTGTAACAGCGTCGTGCGTCGATCCCGTTGAATGTATAACGCGGCATGGCGGTTTAGAAAAGGGAAAAGCGTTCGTAGCATCTGTTGGCGTTTCAATGATCACCAGAATTTTACCACTGGGATGGGATGTACACGTGTGGCATCATCGATTGGACTTCGTGGTAACGCGACAGCTCAGAGAAGGACCAATGAAACCCTCACTTCAACGAATAGCACATGTATTTGTACCATGATAGGTATCTGCTGCGACGTAAGGTCGGATGATACGATTGCAAAGTGGTGTTAGTGTGTCCTTTCAATGTCAGATGTAGAGCCTGTGCACAGCTCCAGTGACAGCATCAATAACGTACTTTGCTCCCTCATAACCCTTTGGCCAGACATCGGTCATGGAAAAGGGTTGGATGCTATCCATGCCTTACAGAACTTCTCCTCCAATCATTCGGTATAGTCTTCGACCATCAGGGCACATAATGAGCATCGTACCTCGAATCAGTCGGTCAATACCGGACTAAAGTGGGATCGAGTAAGATAAAAAGACGACGACCCCATCCAGGAAGGCAGGTAAACACACATCAACCGTCATTGCTGCACTCAATCAGCATGGGAGGCACATACAAGCTCATCATCCTTCGCCACGGCCACAGTGAGTGGAACGAGAAGAACTTATTTACTGGGTGGGTCGACGTGCCACTCAACGAGAAAGGGCGAAAAGAAGCTGTCAATGCTGGACAGCTACTGAAGCGTGAGGCCTGGATGCCCGATCTTCTCTACACCTCACTCCTGCGCCGCGCCATCGTGACCGCCGACCTTGCCCTTGACGAGGCTGATCGACTTTGGATTCCGGTGAAACGCCATTGGCGTCTGAACGAACGGCATTACGGCGGTTTACAAGGGCTCAATAAGAAGGAGGCTGCTGAGAAGAACGGCGCAGAGCAAGTCCACATCTGGAGGCGGTCATACGACATTCAACCGCCACAAACGTCGGAGGAGTATCGCAAGTCAGAAGACCATGATGGGAGGTATGCTTCGCAGGGCATCTCTGTCCCGCCAACGGAATGTCTGAAAGACGTGTTGGAACGTACTCTGCCGTACTGGTACCGCGATATTGTACCAGACTTGAAGTCGGGCAGGACGGTGCTGATCGTTGCGCACGGCAACTCACTGAGGGCGCTGATGAAGGACCTAGAGGGAATCAGCGATGCAGAAATTCCTAATGTTGAGATTCCAACAGGCGTGCCGATCGTATATGAGCTTGATGATAGCTTCAAGGGAAAGGGAAGGTTGCTCGCATAGACCAATGATCAGATGGACCATTCGATCGTGATGGATCCGGGCGCTCGCGTTAACATCATAGCACAGAATGGGAAGCAAAGGCGGTAGATAGGCCTGGGTAAGCGTAGAGGCATACTCGCAAAATACACACAATCGATTTTTGTTTCTTGAAGCTGCAGGTCATGATCCCGGCGGCCGCTTCCAAGAGCGGTAACCAAGCCCAGCCTTCTCTACACAACCTCGCCTCGCCCTACCTGCGAAGTCAGCATCATCTTCTGTGAACCATCTGCAGGTGCACGAACGTGACCCATTGAAAGATCCGGCGCATCACAAGATCTTTACTCTGCACTGGGACCGTCACATTGGGAGCAATCGCGCTCAGTGAAGTCTCTTTGAAGTCTGCGTTACAGCTCACGGCTTTAACTTCCGTCCGCAACTACAATGCTTCTTTGAGACCCTTTCACGAAGCGGACGACCACAACCTCTTCGTGCGCGCTTGCTCGGAAATCGTCGCTCGCTTTGGACTTTGCTGGGCGCTTTATCTTCACTTCTCAGTCAGATTATTCACCTGCAGTACTACTTCACCACATTAATTCACCGCGCATTGGCCTACTCCCCACCAGCCACCATGTCCGACACATGTGAGTACACATTGGCTGTTCATGAAGCTTGATACAAACTGATCGCGATTACAGTGACGGCTGCGGAGGAGGCGCAATACACGGCCATCATCGACGACATTCTCTCGCAAGCAGATCTCAACACCGTCTCTGCCAAAGCAATCCGCAGAGGTCTACAGGAGCGCGTGGACCATGATATTACTGCTAAAAAGGCAAGTTACAATTTGATCGCTTCAGTATATGTGCGTGCCACTGACTTTCTCTTCAGAAATGCGTCACCGACATAATTATGAAGCGTTTCGACGTCTTCAATTCAAAACAAGAGTCGGCGCCTACGAACATCGTTCCCACCACCGAGACCTCTCCTCCAGCACCTGCTACGAATGGCGCGTCCGTTTCACCAAAGACTAAGGCTCAGACCAACGGCAAGAAGCGATCATCCCCTACGCCAAACGACGACGACGATGATGCGCTCTCCAGCGTTGCCGATTCTCCTCCCCCACCAAAGAAGCAGAAGAAGATCGAGCAGAGTCAAGCAGAGTCTGATGCTGAATACGCCAAGCGCTTGCAAGCAGAGCTCAATAGGATAGGAGCGCGATCTACAAGAGGCGGTGGTGCGACAACGAAGCGCAAGCCCGCCGCGAAGCAGCAGCGGAAGAAGAAGAGCAAGGCGCGCGTGGGTTCCGACGACGACTCTGACGCTGAGGGCGGAGAGAAGAAGGAGGTCAAGAGGACTGGCGGTTTCCACGTATGCCTTTCTACTGTCCCTCGGATTCAGTCATTGGCGCTAACTTATACAGAAACCTATGGCTCTCTCTTCGCAGCTCGCGGCGCTCGTCAACGAAACCCAGCTCTCGCGCCCGCAGACCGTCAAGAAGATTTGGGAGTACATCAAGGCGAGAGACTTGCAAGACCCGAATGACAAACGCCAGATTATCTGCGACGATGCGATGCGCAGCGTCTTCAAGAGCGACAAGGTGCATATGTTCACCATGAACAAGATCATCAACACGCACCTATACGACATTGAGGAGGTCGCGCCAGTAGCGACCTGAGGATTGGACAGCGGGGCAAAAGCAACATAATGAGCACAACAACAAGCGACGACCTTTCGAGCGTGGGAGGCATTGATCTCGTGAGGGGTCACGGGAGTGTGTCTCTTGTGCATAATTGATCTGATTTGACTTGATTTTACATTTAGCATGGCGACTCGGGATTCGCATCGGTAGTGATTGGGACATTGGACGCGAATAATGCGTATCAGGAAATGTCAGTATGGTACGGAAGCATCAGTCAGTACTCTTTACCACACTATTACTCAATGAAATGCATGCAGACTATACAACGACGAAGGAGATGAGGACCGCACATGATGAATCTGTGCTGCGTCTAAAACATCTCTGAGCACCAGAGCTGGTTGAATATCGAAGTATGGAAGCTACTGATTGGGAAAAAGTGACCAATTTCCCAATTTCCGTCGTGACCTTGATCTGAGCACTCTTGGTTACTGTCTTGACCTTGGATGTTCGAATGTGTTCACTTCGACTTGAGGCGTTGTCCAGGCGACAGTCGAAAACCGATGCACGTCATCTCTCTCACCTTTTCACTCAGGAATTCATCCTCATTCTTACAGCGAATAGTTTCAGGGACAAGATAGGATGTCAGAGAAGTTTCAGAGGATCCTCGACGAGCTCTTTCTACCGCGAAGATTTCTGCGGTCTGTGGAGAATCTCAGCAACGTTAAGGGCGAGGCAAAGGTAAGTTGGGCAACTGCAAGCCATCATTAGCCGCATCATTTCTGAACGTCACACAATCACATTTCTCCTCGCTTTTCTTGTTCCACAAGCCTCTCATCCTTAGCAGCGCACCCACAGTGCAAATCTCCACGATGCGCTTACCAGGCACATTCAATATCATCAATAACGATCTGCCCTCCGCTGAATATCTCGAACGCTACAGACAACTCAAGCGACGCCAAAAGGCAGCAAAAGAAGGCGCGAGTGCTGACGACAAGAAGGGCGGCGATGGCAAGAAGGGCTCAAACAATGACAAGAATGGCGGCAACGACAATGCGAAAGGCGACGATGGAGACGAAGCGCAGGCCGAAGTCGAGTTTACCAAAGAGCAGGACGAGAAGCTGATCGAGATGAAGCTTGCGAATGCACAATGGAAGGCGATCGCCACAGAAACAGGCAAAGACGCCAATCAGCTGAAAGAACGCTTCAAGCAGATTAAGCCTGCCGACTTCGACAAGAAGCACCAAGAGATGATGGATGCCGCAAAGGCAGAGAAGCAGCAGCAGAAGAAGCAGAAGAAGGGTGGAGGCGGTGGTGGCGGAGGAGGCGAGGGTGGAGTAGCTGGCGGGGATGCTGATGAGGCAAAAAACGAGGAGCAAACTCAGCAAGGCGGTGGTAAGAAGGGCAAGAAGAACAAAGGCAAAGGTCCTCCCGGGCCGGCCAAGGAAGGCAGCGATTGTGAAGATGGCGAAGAATGGTGGGAGCAGCCGGATGACAATTGGTCCAGGAATGAAGTAAGCTCATTCACTTCTATCTCTTACTTCTACTGACGTTCTATAGCTCGACATCCTAGTGGATGTCTCGAATCAGGAGTTACGTGAAGCATTCTGTTTGATTGCTGTACGCATGGCGAAAGAGCACGGAAAGAACGTTCATCCAGTCTGCATCGCTGAGAAGCTTTTGGGCGAGAAGCCAGACTGGTATTAGTGTGGGAACACGTTTTTACTAAAAAGGCAATGTCAGCATAAACCAGTGAGGGATGAGAGTAGATTGACGCACGAGTCTCTTTTGCATGCATTCATGCGTAAAGCCTGTATTGTACCGCCCTCTCTCGAATGCACATGAACCGATTCAGTGCCATCGTACCATATTGCATTGTTCGGTCATCTGGATTTATGAAACCTTCTTCACTTGAAGTAGCGAAGCCTGAGGATCCAGAGCCGCAGCGATCAGGTTGCCGCTTTCGATCTTTTTCAGCCACTTCATACCTTCACCTCTTGCTGTCACAACCGTCATTCTTACGGTCGGTTCTCTTCCGCCCATAGAGAGAGTTGCAGCTTCTGTTGCCAGAGGTGTCTGTGCACCTGAAGCAAGAGGAGTCGCTTGTGTAGAACCCATCATTGGAACGGCACTGAACGTCCAGCGACCAAAAGCCCAATTCAGAATGTACCGGCCAGGAAATGACTCGGTCGGAGGGGCTGCTGCGGTCTCGCCCATAGAAGAAGTTGGTGCTTCGAGGCTGTAAAGCACTGCTTTGATTCTGTACACCTCGTCTTTGGGCGCTGATTTCAGCAGATCAATCAGCTTGTCAAGGTCGACCCCGTTCGCAGGGTCTTCTGATGACAAAGTGACAGAGATGACCTCGACCTCGCTGGAGTGCTTGTGGTCATGCTCGCGGTTGTGCTTGTGGCCACCCTTTGCTAGCCTCCTCTCATCTCTTGCCAACTTAGCATCGAGGCCCAACAACACTGTCTTGTCTACCCAGCCCTTAGCTGAATTCTCACGTGGAGTTGGTACGTCTAGTTCCAGGTCAAGGATTCGGTCCACGCAATCTTCAAATTGTCTTTCGGTCACTTGCTCCCACTTGTTCAACACCAAAAGATCCGTGTAATTTGCCTGAAGTTTTGCCGTCATGGACGTATCCTCGTATCCTTTCCAGTTTTCTACGTCGATCACTGATATCACTCCATCCAACACGTAATGTTTTGTCTCTTTGGCCAGCCGGTTGACCTCCATAGCCAAAGTGGCAGGAAAGGCGCTTCCACTGGTTTCAACCACAATGCGATCAGGCTTCTGTTCCACCCTCAGCTGTTCGAGAGCGTCACCAAGTGACCCAACCAGGTTGCAACATATGCAGCCATTGAGCAGTTCTCGTACACCGGAGACTGCCTGCTGTGTTGCAAGTTGAGAGTCTACGGCGACGTCTCCAAATTCATTCTTGATAAGCGCTAACCGATAGTTCTTTGGCAACTGCGGTATCAGATTCAGTATCAAGGTTGTCTTCCCTGAGCCTAAGAATCCCGTGATGATAGTGATGGGTGTTGGAGAAGTGACGGTCATTTTGGCATTAGTTGGTACTTTCGGCTGGTTAGAACTTCAAGAACTGAAATTTCATTCCCAGTCTTCGAGATATCGAGATGATCAGACCTGCAGTATGACGATGAAGGGGCGACCCGAGATTCGCCGATGTCGCACCTTGGGTCGAAAAAAGTTGTGGTCCCTGGCAGCCTTATGAGACTAGATCCACGTGGTGTTGAATACCTTTCGACTCATTGGATCTGAGCACCTGAACGAATCGATTGATTCTGTCCTAAGGATCAATTGTCTGATCGTTAGAGGCCATTCGAAACTCAAGGACGGCGCAATGGCTTCAGAATCGCAGAAGTATCTGTCCACCAGGTAAGGAACATCAACAGTCATTCCATAGTACATACTCGGATCCTGACAGCTCGACAGAGGAGGCTCCTACGGACTGGGCTTCGAGGAAGTCGTTTTGAAAGGGCTCGCTCAAGACGGAGGTAAGGTCTCTGACAAACATATGGTGGGCCCCTCTAACATAGTCAGGTCTTTTCATCCCGGACGCAGTACCACTGCTCAGCACAGAAGACATTAACAAGCTAGAGAACCTTGCATTCCAGGACCTTGCCATCGAGATCTTCTCGCGGTTCGTTTCCGAATCAGAGATCCCACGAGCAGATCTCCAGAAGATCGTTGAGAAGTCATACTCGACATTCAGGAGTGCAGATGTCACACCTACAATCACGCTGGATTCAAGCAAGAACCTCTATCTGCTCGAGCTCTTCCATGGCCCAACCTTCGCTTTCAAAGATGTTGCTCTACAATTTCTTGGCAATCTTTTTGAGTATGGATGCAATGAAATCGAACGCAACTTCGCTAACAATACGACAGATACTTCCTCGTTCAAAGAAATCAGAACAAGTCAGCCAGCGACAGGGAACATCTGACAGTGATTGGTGCCACAAGTGGTGACACTGGAAGCGCCGCAATCTATGGTCTGAGAGGAAAGAAAGATGTGAGAAGAGCTTCACCAGTCGTAATCCATAGCTAACATGGCACTAGGTCTCTGTCTTCATCATGCATCCTAAGGGCAAGATCAGCCCAATCCAAGAAGCTCAGATGACGACAGTGACAGACGCGAATGTCCATAACTTGGCAGTCGAAGGCACCTTCGACGACTGTCAAGACTTTGTTAAGGCCCTGTTTGGCGATGAAGAGATGAACAAGACACACCGGTTGGCTGCCGTCAACTCGATCAACTGGGCACGAATCTTGGCACAGATCACATACTACTTCGCATCATACTTCTCACTCAAGCGCTCTGGCAAGCTTGATGGCGGCGCCAAGGTTCGATTTGTGGTTCCAACAGGTAACTTTGGTGACATCCTGGCTGGCTACTTCGCAAAGAGCATGGGGCTGCCGATTGACAAGCTCGTCATCGCCACGAACGAGAACGATATTCTGTACAGATTCTGGAGAACAGGTCGCTACGAGAAGAAGCCTGTGCATGGTAGAGAAGCTGAGGGTGGCTATCCTGGTGTCGAAGCACATGAAGATGGCGTCAAGGAGACTCTGGCTCCAGCTATGGATATTCTCGTGAGCTCGAATTTCGAGCGACTTTTGTGGTTTCTTGCCTTCGAAGTCTACGGTAAAGGCAGTCCAGCAGAGAAGCAAAAGGCTGCAGGTGAGAAGGTGAAGGGTTGGCTGCAGGATCTCAAGACTGAGGGAGGCTTTGGCGTCGAGGCATCAGTTCTTGATGCCGCGAAGCGTGACTTTGAATCAGAAAGAGTGTCGGACAAGCAGATTTTGGAAACGATCAAGGACGTATACGGGTGGAAGGCAGATCAGAAGGACTACGTTCTGGACCCGCACAGCGCCATCGGTGTCGCGGCTGCACTGCGGTCTGCTCCATCTTCAAGTATCCTTTCCGTCGTAGCGTGCACAGCTCATCCAGCCAAATTCTCGGCTGCAGTTGAGGACGCACTGAACGGTCAATCGGGTTTTGACTTCAATGCTACTGTTCTACCTAAGGAGTTCGTTGGTCTGGAGAAGTTACCAAGGAGGGTCACCACTGTGGCAAGGACTGAAGGTCTTGCTGGCGTCAGGAAAATCGTCATTGAGCAGGTAGAGGCTGAGCTGCAGGGCAAGAGGTAAAGACATGCATGGATTACTCTGGATAGACAAAACCAGGATCATAGCATGTGTCTTCGCAGTATTGCTGAAGTCTCCTTGCTCGAAGCAGAAATGGAGCCTTGTCCTAAATGAAATGCGGTGCTCCTTCAGCAATGAGGAATCGGCTCAAATTAATTCTCCTTCATAATGCTCTCTTCGGAATGTACATTAATGCATAAGCTAGGGTAAGTGTCACTGCTGCATCGCTAAGGAGACGGGAGCTGGAGGAGACAACGTTGTGACTGAAACTACTCGTACGTGCGCTTAGCTACGGGTAAGAACGTCATGCCCGATTTTTCCTCGTGCAAAAGTAGTGACTTTGAGATGAGTTCGTATATATTCCGCCAAAAATCTCTTAGATTCTCTTCATCTTTTGCTCATTCAAAAGTTGACCGACCAGGTTTCTACGCACACGTCAGCACAAGATCACAACTTTAAAGATCGTCGAAGGTCGCTCAAGTCGCAAGTTAACTTATTCTCAGCCGCACAAGATGTCGAACACAATCACGACAACCGATCTGTCGGCGTTGTACAAGCCACTTGCGAAGGGCAAAGTTCGGGACCTTTACGAGTTGGACGAATCATCTTTGCTGTTCGTCGCCACGGACCGGATATCTGCATACGATGTGATCCTCGAGAATGGTGTACCGGACAAAGGTGCTCTCTTGACGAAGCTGTCCGCGCACTGGTTCAATGTTCTGACGAACAAAATTCCATCACTGAAGACGCACTTCATCTCACTGGATCTGCCCTCAAAACTTGCCAATTCCGATCTTGCTCCACAGTATTCGGGCAGGAGCATGCAGGTGCGGAAGCTGAAGGTCATCCCATTGGAATCAATCGTTCGTGGATACATCACTGGCAGTGCGTGGTCTGAGTACAAAAAGAAGGGCACTGTGCATGGCATTAAGGTACCAGAGGGTCTTGTAGAGAGTCAGAAGCTAGAGCAGCCGCTATGGACTCCAAGCACGAAGGCTGAACAGGGCGAACATGATGAGAACATCTCGCCTGAGAAAGGTAAGGAAAGCATTTGACAAGATGTAAGACTTCGAACTAATAATTTACAGCTGCCGACATCGTGGGTCAAGATATCGCAGATCGTGTGGCTAAGTTATCACTTGACTTGTACACATCCGCACGAGACTATGCCGCTGAGCGAGGCATCATCATCGCAGACACGAAGTTCGAGCTCGGTCTGGATGAGTCGACTTCACCGCCAACCATCGTTCTGATCGATGAGGTTCTCACTCCGGACAGCAGTCGATTCTGGAGCGCGGACAAGTACGAAGCTGGCCGTGGCCAAGAGTCACTAGATAAGCAGTATCTCCGTGACTGGCTGACAAGCAATGGATTAAAGGGCAAGGATGGCGTTAAGATGCCGGAGGACGTGGTCGTGAGGACAAGGGCCGGATATGTGGAGGCGTACGAACGTTTGACTGGACAGAAGTGGTGAACAAGCGGACACTTTGGTGCAGTCTTGAGCTGAATGCTTCAGAAGTCTTGCAATATATGGGTATGACTGTACAAAAGAACTCGATCAAGGGTCATGATGCGGACCCACGCATAGGCCAATGCATACAAAGACCACTTAAAACTCGGACCTGAACAGATACGGAGAGGGATGGAGAATGGAAGTCTGTATTAAAAACAATGGACGAGTTTCGAATGGCGTACATAAATTTCCAATCAAGGATAAAACAATAAGCATTCCTTAAGTCTTACCATTCTGCTTGCGACTTTATATATGAAGGTAGTTGCCCGATCAGGCATGGCACGTGATACGTCTTGGCTTGGATCTTGATCGATCCGTCGATGGCGACGGGGCATCTGAGTTGCAACAATGGCAGCATTGAGAACATTCCTAGCCCGACGCTTATGCGGGCCAAATCCATCGGCGTACAGACAAAACCAACGACGATGGGCTCGTGTGCACGATGTCCGGTTCTTTGCGAACCATGGCGTACAGGACCGTATCGTCGACCGTTACAAGGATAAGCTAGACCGCAAGGCGAAAGAGTAAGCCAGCCATCGATGAGAGGGCATTGCGTTGCGAAATGCTAATGCATATTATAGACAAGGCCACAAGAATGTGTCGGAGCTACAAGAAGCATACAAGGACAAGATCACGAAGTTGCGCAAGCAAGCTATAGTACCTGGCGCCACAGGTCCGCTCGAAGTCGATGACAAGAGCCAAATCTCACAGGCAATAAGAGATACAGCCGGCTTCACGAAGCCTCCACCAGCACCACAACCGATAGAAGAGAAGGAGGCAGCGTCACCGCCAGGCGTGAAGACTCTCTCATCGTTCTTAGATGTGGCAAAGACTCGAGAGCTGCCCCAGACCGAAATTGAGTACATCTGGCGACTACGGCATGCCAACAACCCACAGTCGCTGCATTTCATCATCAACCAAGAGACGTTCGCATACATCTCACTCAATGCGAAGAAGCATCCGCAGTTCATCCTGCCACTACCGCGAGAAGAGCAAGGAGCAGAGATTCACTTTCTGCAGTTCGCATGGCCGCATCCAGACACCATCAACATCCTCTTCACGCATCTGGCGGAGTATAAGCTGAGAGGCGAGTTCGCGACACCGCATACGACCATCTCGCTGCACACCGAAATGCTTAGGGACAAAGGGCTTGTACTTGGGCAAGGTGTTGTCACGGAGAACAGAGGCGTTAGCATAGACGATGCTAAGTGGCTGCTGATGTGCCTGCAGAAGTTCTATGGTATGCAGGGCGCTGCGAGGCAGGAGAGGCAGGAGCTCATGAGCATGTTCAGCAACGGCGACGCTGGATTTGATGTACAAAAGCTTTTGGATGAGGCAGAAAGAGTTGAATAGACAACAAACTGGCGCACACATGCGATTACGCTAGGAGAGCAAGGCAAGAGCCTGCTCATGTACATATATCAGACGTCTATGTACCATAGCAGCAAGCGAGGATGAGACACCCTCCTCAATCACGATTTGGACTCCATCTTGAAGGAAGTTCGCTTGATGAGAAGTCTTCAAACTGGTTTCACAATGCTCCCGATGCACCATGATCACGATACTGGACCTGAATGCACGCTACCGAAGTCCCAACCGCACTTCATCTACGATATCAGCCACCAAATGAAATACTCGTACGTCTTGCAGAAGTGCACATGCATGCATGACTCCATGCCTCGGGATCATCTCGCAAGACAAGCTTCTCTGGTCATTGGAGCTCTTCAAAGCTCAAAGCACCACGAAGCTCTCCCGGCTCAAGAAGATGAGGACCACGCAAGCTCCCGTCTTCGCGAACGCCTACGCAAGCCTCACGAACTGCTCATCACGCCCCAAGACGTGCCACAAAGGACTGGGTCACCTCGTTGATTCGTTGCGAACGCAATATCGAATCTGCTAGCGAATCCGTGCCCATAGCCTCAGCGCTTAAGTGCAGTTGCGCTATCCGTGCCCTGCTAACTTCCGGGGGTGGTCAATTTTAGCAGGGCACGGATAAACGATCTGCCTGATCTGATAGGGTACCCGCGAGCGGCAGTGTGATCCGTTGTGCTGGGATCGACGCCGCGTCAAGCCCGCGCGTGAGCTTATCGATTGTGTCGGGTCCTGGAGATTGGAAGATGGTGTCGTTTGATGATGGCGGAGATGAGCAGAGTGGTCCGGGTCGTAAAGTTCAAGCTTGGAGGACGCGTCGGGTCATGTACCTTTGATTATCGTGCATGCGAGAGCGAAGCTCTCCGCTCCATAGATTTGAGAAAGCATGAGGCTTCTGTGACTGCAGATCTGACTTCTTGCATGATGCATATGCGTGACCGTCGAAGCCTGCGTGACGAGCTTAGCTGCTTTTGCCGTGCATAAACAACCACTGCCAAAGGCAAGGAGCACGACGAAAAGAATGCACATTGCTAAAGTAACTCGAGGAAAGAACGCGTTGGCAGCCAGTTCGTGTTCAAGCGATGGTAACATTTCAACATAGCTATAAGCACTAGATGAGGATATAGAGCTGTCATGATTCCATGCGCACAAAACTCCATGCAATGGATCGTAAAATGCACGCTCAAGATAGCTTGCAAAAACAGATATTAGTTGGTATAGTGCACGCTGTTCCTCCCTGCTTGTCCACGACCAAGTGGTAGCGGAGGAGCACATCATGAATCCAATCGAATCAGGACATTGCTTTTCCACCCAGCTCTTGTCGTTTCCAGATTTCGTAAAGTCGTTCGCTGATGGTAGACTTCAAGTCTCGTCCCCTCGACGATAGTCGCGTCTGATGTGGTACAAATGAGATCAAATGGTAGTTGTGATTGCGAACTGTAGAGGTATATTCACGCTCGCCAGGACCGTGAAAGTGTCGCATGTGGCGGGCGACACGGACAATAGAGTGACTCGAATGTGGTGCTTTGGACGGTATGGCTACGACTCCTCTTCTGTTGGCTCGATCTTTCGCTTCTTACTCGCTGGTACCGGCTCCACGATGGGCGTCCTGGCGTAGTGCGTAACCGTCCTTGTCACGACTTGCCTAACGCTCATGTGTGTCGTGCGACCTTTCTCAGGATCATTGGGATCTCGTGGCGACCATGCTGCGCTGTATGGCGAATAGATCGAAGAGGCGCTCAGAGGTGAGCGGACGCTGGCTGGAGAGTATGGGCTCTGAGGAATGTGCAGACGTCGTGGTGTCCGTGCTGACATGGGTCGTGCGAATGGCGAGGGCGGTGGGATGACCTTGCCTGTAGGTATGGAGGAAGACACTGAGCTGGAGCCAGGCTCTGATCGCTTCTTGCTTTGGTTGGCGCCTTCAGAAGTAGTCGATGAGGAGAGACTGCTCGAGCGCGAGCTCTTTGATCGTGGGGAGGTCGGTCTTGAGGACTCTGCTGGTGCTGTGGATGTGAAGGAAGCTGAGGTTGCTGAGCTCGAAGTAGTAGCCACCGAATCCGTCGAAGGCTGAGAAGTGAGGGCAGGCTTCTCTGGTGGGAAGGTGAAGCGTGTGCCCGTTGGCAGAGGGGTCATGAGCGTTGGCGACAGCTTCGACAAGAAATCCAAGTATGCTGCCGGAGGCGTGATTGGGGTCTTCTGGCTGTCTTCTTGCTTGATGTATGTTGGAGTGCCAACACATGGACTGCGCATCTCAGAAGGAAACCCGGCCGAGAGAGGCGTCTTAAGAGACGGCAGCTGGGGTTTGGTGGTCGTCGCCATGATGTCTGGATCCTGTTCCTCGAAGCTGAGGAAGATAGCCCCGTGGATGGGAAGGCAGGACAAAAGACAAGAAAGAAGGTCCTAGGAAGCGCGAGTAAGTATATATCCAAGAAGATCGCGGTAACAACCAATGGCAGCATTCCGACAGAGTGGGACCATCGTCAACCAAGTGAGCATTAAACATACCTAATTAACCGCTGTTCGATCCTAGTTCAGACGAATGCGTTTCTTGCTAGAGCTGCGAGCTTTTCTGGCGCGATCAATATCGAGGTGCAGCACGCCGGCTAGGAAGATGCAGCAAGCAACGCAGCACGCAAGCAGGTGACGAGCAAGAGCCGGCGCTTCGAAGACTTGCTGGACAGGCCGCAAAGATGTATATGGCAGCGAATCTGCTAAGAACAGCAGCTTGATGCAATTTAGCGCCCCTAGTCCCCAAATGGGAAGGCGTGACGGACAGGAGCTCGGCTGGCTGGCCTATTGGAGCGCGGGACCAGGCAAAGCACTACCAGAAGGGATCCTGCAACGTCGTTTGCGCTTGTTGGACCTTTGGCTCTGACAGTGGGCTGTTGGCTGAAACTGGAGGTGTGATTCGCTGTACGCAGGCTGCAGAGTGTTCTCTGGCTGTTGGCCAAACAGGAGCAGAGCACGGGGAAGGCTCTCTATGAGAATAGCGTTCGGAAGATAAGTTTGGAGTGGCGGAGCTGGCTCAAGATCCCGCGGGACGTCCGCTCACTTGTGACGGGGCTGTAACGTGTATGACAGGCCGGACTGGAGGTGTTGGAGATTCCTAGCTCCCGGTCAATCAATGTGGTGGAGTTTGCGTAGAGACTTGCGACTTGTCGGTGGCTCCGGATCAGCACAAAATAAGAGCGGTGTCGTAAGTGTACGAGAGCAGCGATTTGCTTCCAGTAAACCAGCTGGATAAAGACTACCTGGAAACGGTGCCAGCGTCAACGCGAGGCACGACTAGGCTGATTGACGGGAAGATTGTGACACGCAAAGCAAAGTGCAGCTAATCAAGCCCAAAGAGGAAGGATCCAAGGTGAAGAAGATCTGCTGCAAGCAAGACAATGTGCATCTGCTCGCATTTTATCTTCCATCAAGTGATCCACAACCCTAGCCACCAGCAATTCTCAATTCTGAGAATTGAATAGTGAGAATTGCTTGCATTCTTGCGCGCGCCTGCCTCCCCTCTATTTTCGTATTGAAGTTGGTCTTTGAGAAACGAGCGTGACGCTTGTCGAAAGCAAAAACTACCTTGCAAGACCTATCTTTACGCTCTCATCGTATAGTTTTGCACAATCATCTGTTCAAATCAGGCGTTGCGCCGGGCTCGAGATGATCGAGTTCGTACCACTTGACCAGCGAACATACAAAGTCATTGGACGATCTCTGACCGATCATGATCCGTGGGGAAGCTGGATGTATTTGCGGTTGGAAGCGCCCATGAGCTGTCAAATGGGAGTCGAGTACCAGCTCGGCGGCTTGACCTTACCCTTGTTCGTGCTAGATCGGCCAACCTTATTTTGCAACCACTCAATACTATAATCGACCTCTTTGTTAGACGCCCAAGCAGGCATCTTTTGTGTACAGCTGGATTGGCGGCTGCGGATGCAAAGAAGTATTGGAAAAGTTTGATGCATGGAAGAATGACGAATAGCATGGGTAGAAAATGGATCTTGACAAACGCTGACCACCTGGTCAGCCATGGATGTTCTTGCTTGAGTACTTATACATGGCAATTGTCCACGTCGCTGGCGTCTAGAAGTCCCTCGATGCGTTCAGAGATCGACCTGTACGACGTTTTCGCCGTACAGTCGTCCTGCTTGAAAACTCTCCGCATGATCGTTGTGGTGAAAGGGCGCCGAAAGCAGCGGATAGTGCCATTGCGAGCAGGTGTCGACTACGTCTCGAACGTATCGTCTCTTCATTGGACGAATGTGGGAGAAATTCGGGAGCATGTACACGATTTCATCCCGTTTCTGAGGTAGCGAGGTCATCTGCGTCCATCAGCGGCATGACCTGCTCACCAACCTCGATAGTCGGTGCTTGTGCCTCGAGAGAATAATCGTCCAGACTGTGCACATGACAAGCATGCTGCCCGAAGTACACTTTCCCGTCCAATCTCCGTGTCTTTGCCAATGTACTGAATGGCTCTGGTGCTCGTTCGCCAGTGTCTTGATCGATGCATACCATCTGACATCTCCGACAAGAACCCATCATTTCAAAGACTTGCTTGCCGATCTTTGCGTACCTCCAGAAGTCCTCGGCGTATGGATCTTGGAACGTTCCCAAAGTGCCAGGTCTGTGGTACTCGGCAACGACTATGTTTGCTCGGAAAGCTTCGGCGTGCACAGCTTTCCCACCATGGGCTTTGATTTGCTCGTTCAGGCGGTTGAGGCTTGAGCGGGATATGATCAGTACCGGGCTCTCATTCGACAAGAGAATCGGGCGGCTAGGGGGCCCATCAACCGCCATGTGGTTGTCGTAATCAACAGGGAAGCTACCAGGTACGCGATGACGCGCTGCAAGCGGATCGTCCCGCGGCTTCTGGAAAGCTTGCAGGTGCGCCTTCGCATGCCGTGAGGTACTGCTTGCTGGGAATCGTGCTAATTGACAGGCCACACCGAGTGCCTTTGTGAAGAATTCCGTTATGGCCGGGGATTGGTACGTCCGAGCGACTATGGCATCTCCACATACCTTCGCATCCCGCGTCCTGAAATCTGTCGAGGACGAAAACATGCTCGGGTCATCTGATAATGGTATTGTGATTGCACGTATACCAGCATGGGCATCTGCGAACGAGACGCGCATGACACCACGGTCAGTGTCAATGGTCGGTCGAATCAATGCCATCTGTGGGTATCGTTTCTGGCTCAAGGCAGCGCCAGTGCCAGGCCTAACCAGACACCATTCACGATCCCACTCAAGCCCCTGCGGATGTATGTTCCACGGCGATTGAGATGGAATGCGGTAGCCAGCACAACTCTTTATTGGAAAGACTGTCAAGCTCTCCACGTACCACCTAGCATCGTCATACGGTGGACTTGGTGGTGACTCGAGCATCGGCACATATTGCTCGACAAAGAACTCTTCCATGAAGGCAACAAATGCATGCACATCCTGGATCGTGCTCATGGCGCCTAGGCTCAGACGAATCATACCAGTCGGTTTCCCATGCATGACGTCGCCTTCTTGACCGCATCGCTGACCAGCAGAAAAGTTGCGCTTCATCTCCCAGGGCTCCAATTGCAAGGACGAAGCGATGCCACCAGGATTGCAAAGGCCACCCGTACGCAGTTGAATGTTACGCACCGCGGCTAACTTTTCGACTTCCGAATTTGCAACCCAGCCGCCGTGTGCATTACGGATATTGAAGGCGATGATTGGTCCCTGAGTGGCGGTGTCTGCATAGTCGCTGCGTGGGTCTTTACATAGCTTGCACACCTGCTCGCCATTATCATGACGTAAAGCGGCGAGACTGTCATGCAGTTTGCTCGCCAGGTAAGCGCAATGCTCGGACACTCTCTTGAGAGAGCTGAAGAGATCCTTGTGAACATCCATAGCCGCATGCAGCGCCATGATGCTGTGTATAGGCAAAGTGCCGTCCTCAAGATGATCGTGCAGGCTCTCCGTCTTCTTGACATGCCACTGTTCTTTCATACACACCACCATGTCCACAGTCCCACCTCCAAAGTACTTTCGTTGGCGCAAGATATTCCCAGACTCCTTTCGCACAATCAGAGCACCCAAGTCAGGAAAGCCATAGATCTTGTACAAGCTCGTAACGGTGAAGTCTGGTGCTGAAGATGGATCACTCAGGTCGAGTGCAGAAGTCGAAACATATGCTGCTGCATCGAGCAACGTGTATGCCCTGTTTCTCTGGCGCACCATCCGGCACCAATTGAGAGGAAGCCGCCTTCCATTCATGTTCGACTGAGCGGGATATGCCACCAACTGCGGGAGATCTTCATCTTCCATATCTCGACCTCGTAGCCATTGTGCCATGTCATCATCCGACTCGAAGCACATATGTTCCCTAGCAACTTCTCTTATGCCAATGAGGCTCGTATGTGAGTCACGGTGGTAGCCGTATCGAAAGCCGCTGTCGCTGTCACGAAAGGCATCTGCAACCAACTTAATGCCAGCGGTAGCATTCGCCACGAACACAACGTCATAATCGTCTGGGCTAGCATTGAAGACATCAAGCAATCGGAGTCGAGCTTCTTCGACTCGCTTGGAAGTATTTTGCGAGGCTGTGGATACCGAATGAGGGTTCCCGTACAGATTGCTTATCATGTCGGCGGAGAAGCGGTCAAGAACAGACTTCGCGTACAGTGTCGTGCCGGCATGGTCGAGATATGTTGTATCTGGGATATAGATCAGTTTGAAGTCGAAACAACCCTTCAAAAGGTATCACACCTTTCAGCATGGGATATTCTCGTTCCCTGAACTCCTCCACCTGGCTGTTGTAGCCATTGTGGCAAGCTTCATTCATGGTGATATCGAAGAAGTCGTGAAGAGGAGGGTATAGATCGATCTCGCTGTAGCATGCCTGTACGTCGTCTCTTTCAGCCGCAATCAATAAACGGTAAGGAGAGCAGCAATGCAATCATGGTCATCTATGTTACAGGAGACTGGTTATGTGGCTCGAAGCTTTGGCTGCGAGATCTCAAGTTTGATGTCGGCGTGCTCCGATCCCCGCGCGGAGGCGATATGATTGGCTGATCGCGATATACCCGCGCGATATCAGACCCATTCGCGTTGCTGATCGCTGCGTGCGAGAGAGGAGAGGGTAGAATTATGTCAATGGGGCAGAGCTTTGCAAGCGTGAGAGAATGTTCGTCCAGGACCTCATAAACATCAATGCATCTTGCCATGGGGACGAAGCCCCGCTGCTAGACAAGTAGTGACATGAGGCCTAACACGTGAACATCTTCTGTATTCCACAGACGTCCTGGCAACATGAGGGCGTGGTGGTCGTCATTAGGTGATATGTAATTCGCTTTGGCATTCCGCCGTATGCATCTCATTTTCGCTTCCATTCTCAATATACACAACAGCCCAACCCAAAACTCGGCCTGCTTCCGATTAAGCAGTAATCACGACTATTGCTTCTTCTTTGCGCCGCCCGTCTTCTTCTCCAGCGCCTTCTTGTCCATCTCTGCGACCTCTTGCTCTTCCTTCTTTTGTGCATACCACTGGCCAGCTTGCAGGACAAGGATGCCAATCAATACAAGCGCGAGAATAGTATTGCTTGCAGCAAGCACACGTAGACTGTCCTCTCTGCCTATGATCGGGGTCGACATTGAAGGATCTTTCTCGTAAGCCGCAGCAGCCGCTTTCGCTTCCTCGCTCTGGTCGTAAGTGCCATCTGTGACTACACGCAGGCCCTTGACAATATTGGCGATGTATACCGTGATTCCAACCATGTACAACACGAGCGAAGCTCCGTCAAAGAGCATGTTCGCCTCAGATGGCTTGTATAGCTTAGATATGTAGCCGATGAAGCCAACGCCGATCGCGACATGAAGGATCCGGCTGATAAGAGGAGGGCTCGCGTGCAAGAATCGCAGGTGGTTTTCTAGGACATCGAAGTAAGGCGCTCGGTCGATGGGCTCATGCCAGAGCACATTATAGTCGTATGGCAGGTTACTGAAGAGTATGCCTAGGAAGAAGCATGTTGCTAAGTGGTCTGGTGAGCTTCGTCAGGCTTGAGGATATGCGCGACAAGTACTCACGGCCAATGATGAGAAAGGTCGCAAAAGAGTTCACTTGAGTAGGCATGATGTGAAGAGCACCTTCAGCGCTGAGCTTAGAGGAGAAGTATGAATCGAGAGATGAGTTGGAGCCACTCGAGGCGCTGCGCGAGTCTGAGGTCGGGGAGGGAGTTCGCGATATTAAGAGGTCTTCGTCTTTGTCACCAATTTGCTCCTCATCGGTAGACACGATGAACGGCCGACTGTTTAGTATTAGGTAGCAGGTGGGGATTCTCTCAAGATGAGTGAAAGCTCTGCGACTCGGTGGTGAGAATGGTTTGTTGTTCTGTCTGCAAATGATAGCTAAGCTGGGAAGGTGACAGCATAGGGCTGCTTGGGCTGTTCAGGTGCAGCTGACTAAGTCGAGTCGCTTCAGTCTGGACCAAATTCAACGGTCCCCGTTGCTCCGCCATCCATTGTGCATTCCAGTTGTGTTTGCATCATACTATCCCTCGACGATAGAGCCTCTGCGAGCGTCGGACATCGACAGTTTATCAGGTCTTCCGCATGACCGCCGTGGAACCTGATGATTCATTGTGTCCACCACAGAAGATTCGAAGGATCGTGGCTCAAGTGAATGCGCAAACTTCATTTCGGGGACGAAGACTTATGGGAAGAAACTCCGACTGCAGTGGAAGCATTCACCCTGATCTCACGTGAACCACCGTTCCCGATTGTCGCCATGTTTCAAACATCCTCGTCAGTTCTGTTTCTCCGTCGTCAGTCGAAGCGAGATGTCGTTTGAAACAAGCAGACCTTGCAACCCAAGACAGAACCCGAAGTACCGCCGCTAAACACAGCAACAACTGCACCTTTGGTTACAATTGATGCATACAAGATGCACTTTATGGTTGGATCTCGTCAAAGAGCATGGGCTGGCTCGAGAACCGAGATACTGTCACCTGGTGTTTCCAACCAAACTGAGGAAGCATAACGAGCGAACCTCCCCATGTTATCAGATCTTGGCTCAACATGGGTTTTGATCTCCAGGATCAAAAGTTTGGTTTCGAACTGGAATATGGCGTTTACATCTACTGCGCTCACGCCTAATATTGCTTTCCCAGGTCCATGGTGGATCGAGAATCATCATCACCTTGCCAGATAGCCTTGGGACGTTTCAAAGACCAGTTGTGCTTCCACTGAACCTTGCTTGATCAGACTATACTCCGAAGAGCGCCACTTCTTCACCCTGTACAATGATCATGGCAGGCTTGCGGCCTACCGCTGTGTATCTCCACATCAATGGTATATATATTGACTGAACAGGCGCCGTCAATATGGTCTTCATTCTACCATCATTTCTCTTACCCATTAAGCACCTTTCAGTCCTTCGCTTTTCTCACCTATACTTTCGCTCTTCACTTCTATCAAAATGCGGGCCACACTCTTTTCTTCCACATTCGTTTTTGCGTTGACCGCATTTGCAGCACCAACCCAACTGCTGGCCAGACAGGCAGGTGATTTGCAAGCGGTCGCAACTGTTGGCTATGCCACGACCAACGGTGGAACCTCTGGTGGTCGTGGCGGCGAGGTCGTCAGCGTCGCAACCCAGGCTGAGCTTCAAGCTGCTGTTGAGGGCACCGATCCAAAGATCGTCCTCGTGACCGGTCGCATCAGTGCCACTGGTACTGTCAAGGTCGGCAGCAACAAGTCGATCATCGGCTCTGGTGCTTCTGCTGGTAAGTCGCCTCATCACACCTTCAATGTCCCCTAGACTAATTTGATGGTCAGAACTGGTCGGTCTCGGACTCTCCGTCAAGTCGCAGAAGAACGTCATCATCCGCAACCTCAAGATCTCCAAGGTCACAGCCGACAGCGGTGATGCCATCGGCATCCAGAAGTCCACCAACGTCTGGGTCGACCACATCGACCTTTCGAGCGACATGTCCAGCGGCAAGGACTTCTACGACGGCCTCCTCGATCTGACCCACGCCGTCGACTGGATTACGATCAGCAACTGCAAGCTCCACGACCACTACAAGGCATCGCTCATCGGCCACTCCGACAACAACGCCGCTGAGGACACCGGCAAGATGCACGTCACATACGTCAACAATTACTGGCAGAAGATCAACTCGCGTGCTCCATCTCTGCGCTTCGGCACTGCCCACATCTTCAACAACGTCTTCGAGGACGTCTCTGATGGTGTCAACGTCCGCAAGGGTGCAAAGGCTCTCGTTGAGAACAATGTCTGGTCCGGTGCAAAGAAGACTGTCTACTCTGTTGACGGCACTGGCGGCGCTACTGTCAAGGATAACGACTTCGGCGGCGTTGAGGCTACTCTGACTAGCGGTGGCTTGGACTCCGTCCCATACACCTACAGCGCCGTTGCTATTGCCGGTGCCGCGGCCGGCATCAAGGCTGGTGCAGGCAACACTCTCAGCTTCTCTGCTTAAGCAGCACGAAAGCGCTTCTTCGATGTGGAACTTTTTATGAAATGCCTTGATGGGTAGGCAGGAAGATAGAATCAGATCTACTGGATCTTGACATGTACATATGATTGAGTCAAAATGTGACAGTCTTTGTGCAAACATTTATGAGCATTAACTTCCATTCGAACTCTCGCGCAGCCACCAAGTGCATTCTCCTCCAACTCTCTCCCTGGGATGACGAGCTCTTCAATCTAGTGTGGTAGATACAGTGAGCAGATATGCTCCATTACATTTCATTTCCTTGCACGTAGCCAAATTAAATGTTCATAGAAATATGCCGAACCAGAACAATGTTTCCGTCCTTATGCGTAACAAACATAAAATCAAATCAAATCGAAACCAAAGTTTTAAGCAGCACAACTCGCTCAATTTTGAATCCAACAGGATCTATGACCTGATCCAAAATGCAGCCGATGATGTAGGATTAGGCGGTTGTCCTTAGAAATTCCATCACCATGCCGTGCCAATAAACAGTTGCCGTCCTAAATGCCAAAATCTTTAGACAATGAATGTGCTTCCTTGAACAGATGGCGATGCCCGAGATCCTTTTATGCGCCGAGATCTCCGTATGTATGTTGATGTATGCCAGAAAGTGGACCGTGGACCACCTATCTCCTCCTTCTTCTCGTGCCCCATTCCTCCTCGTCATCATCATCCTTGCCACGGGACATGCTCTTTCTGCCCGAATGCACGACGGCGCTGAGGAACCCTTTCTTCTTCTCAGGCGCCGGGGCCTCGGCAGGCATCTGCGATAATCTCGGTGTGCTCCCAGCGGTGATTGTGGAGCCGTCTCCAAAGTTGACAGGCTTGTATCGCGACGGCTGGCCTATATTGCTGCGTTCGCTTGGCGCGATGGATGGAGTGTATCCTCCGTTCAGCGGACCGAAGTTGCCAACAGGCACGTTGCGCACGCTACGTGCACCACTCATGGCGCCAGGCGTGGCTTGCTGGTTGAGAAACATGTTCGGAGCCGGTCCCATGAAGCTCATAGTTCGACCATACATCGTGCTTGGGGCTACGCTTCGTCGACTGGAGTTCTGGTCCGCAATGCTCATCGGTCTGCCTTGCGGTGGCAGGCCTGGCATAGGCATACCCTGCGGGCCCATGGATCCTCCCATCTGCATCATCTGCATCTGGGCCCTCATGTCCATCATCTCTTTCATCATGACGCTATTCTGCTGCATAAGCTCGAGCATTGCCTGGTTCTGGAGGGCGTTGCCTTGTCCGGCCATGGGCGTTCCTGGACCCATCGGCATCTGCATCTGCATTGGCATACCAGCACCCATTGGTCCGACACCAGGCATGTTATAGCCCATACCAGCCTGAGCATTAGGGCTGCCTCGTCTGGCACGTCTTTCTCGTTCCTCCTCAGCAATGACACCAACAAGTCCACCTGGAGGAACACCAGGAACAGGCGAGACTCCAGGTGGTGGACCAGACGCGCCTCCGTATACCGACGCTGCTCTACCTCTGTTGCTGAAGGCCATTGAATCACGATTCGTGGGAGCGTTCAGATCGGAAGCACCGAAGTACGGATCCTCCGGCAATCTTCTGGCAAAGACTGGGAGCTGACTGCCCCTCTGGCCTGCGGCTGAAGCACGACCAGGAGAGTTTGGTCCTTGGATGCCCGTGTATGACTGCTGGCTCATGCGAGGGTCAGGCGTCTTGCTGCCTCCCGGAAAGTTGTGAGCTTGAAGAATGGCCAAGGGCACATCATCATCCTCCTCTTCCGGCTGCGGCTCGCCATTGAACGTGAGTGTGGGCGCGCTGTGATTCGCTCGGGCAAAATCTGGTCGCATCGCCGCCATTGTAGATTGATCTCCAATGGCTTTCTTCATCTTCTGCCTCCACACCGCATGCTGAGCCTCCTTTTGTGCCTCGAGCCTCCTCTTTTGTGCTTGAATCTTGGGGTCATCGTCATCATCCTCGTAACCATCGTCCGAATCGCCATCATCGGCTTTGGGCGAAGCTGCAGTCGACCAGGTGTTGGCCTTTTGCTTGTTGAATTCTGCCATGCTCATCACCCGGGACCCGGTCGGCCTGACCGGGGACTGCGACGGCGACTCAGCAGGCAGACCGAGCATCGACCGGTTATTGGCCTGATGGATGGCTTGCATCACCTCCGGATCAAACATCTCGTCCTCCTCTTTCGCAGGCTGTGCTGGCGTCGCTCGCGGCGTTGACCGCGTGCTCTCACTTGGTGAGAGACCTTGGGAGTGAGGCGTCAATGAGACGTTCTGCTCATTAGTGTGGCTTGATGTCGACGAGGTTGTTTTTAATGAAATGTCAGATGAGCTGTTCAGGGGGTGTGACGTGGGAGGCGCGAGAGCATTGGACATTTTCATCTCTTTTCGCGCAAGGGGGCTACTTTCAAATGCGCCCGAGCGTTCCAACGTGGAAGCTCTCATTGCATGCACTGATCGTCGGACAAATGCTGCATCTGCATCCTCATCTGCGCCGGATCGTGTGAACGAATGTTGCGATCGCAACGATGCTGTGTGACCGAGGCGTGGTGGCTCCTCCAGCATGTCAGCTGGCTCGCTTAATAGTCCATACGCATAAGGCTTAGGTCCTTTGCCTGGCGTAGTATGCTTTGGTGGTGGTGGTGGAGGTGGCTCGTCGTCAATGGGCGATTCGAGGTCGGGTGAAGACATCAGGCGATCTCTTGAGTTGCGTCGCGCCCACTGTGTTGGTGGAGACGCGGTCATTTCCCGCCTCTGCGCATAGCCGACTGGAGGTAGAGTAGGCGAGAGATTTGTTACGCGCTCTGTATTGGAGAACGCTTTCGGAGGATTGGACAGGATTGGCTCAGATTCCTGTGACAGGTCAGTTCTGTCCTTGTTCGCATATAAAAGGCTGAATGCCAAATGCGACACGTACTATTCTGCCGAGGGTCAAAGGTCGCGATGTATTTTCATCCATCATAGCACTTTTCCTCTTGTCCATGCCCGAAAAAATGTCACCGAAGTCGCTTTCGAAGTCGTCGCCAAGTTTGAGGAAATGAGGTGAAGGTGCACGATCCTGAGTCTGTTGTTAGCGTCTGCACTAGAAATGCGCAACCCAGTGCAACGAAACACGGGACAGGGGCATTGCTCTTCTTCGGAGAGGCGACGAATGCGCAATTGTTCCGAGGTGCTTCAAACTTCGGCCCTGCGCGTACCTTTTTCATAGCCTCGACAGGCGATTGAAGTGTCGAGGTTGAGCTGAAACGGGTGTTCGAAGGATCGAAGAGATTGTGAGAACGGGCTGCTGTGGACGCGCTACTGTTGCTGCCCCTCAAAAATTGTCAGTATATCTTCGTCTAGCGGTGTCGTAGCTTGGGCAATTGAGAAACCAGCCGAGTATTGTATAGCCCCTGTGTTATGCTCGCGAAGTGTGGTACACTCACCTGTTCGAAGACCCGGAGTCATACTCGTATGAAGACTGGCGAGTGGGCTGGAAGGTCGCTGCCTTTCTCAAGTCCAGCGCGTTGCCTGTGGACTTTCTTGCCGTGTCTTCTCGAGGAATTACACGGAAACTGGATGTGGGCGCTGTGGGGCTCCCCTCTTCGAAGCTGTTGCCCTGCGACTTTCGCCTGCCGAACCTGATGTTCTTCAACGTAGGTGCCATACTGGCTAAATTATGGGTCTGGTCCGGACAGAATTTACGTTGAACTGTTCCCGTTGAAATCGTTCTAAACCCTGAAGCTTGGAAATAATGATGTCTATTGCACCGACATGCGTGTGACCGCGTCGTCCGGTTGTCTTTCTAGGCGTCGGTCGCAGGTGGAGAAGCGAAAGATGTAATTGTATTAAGAATTAAACCGTGCGATGGTCGATGAACCGAGAGCGAAAAAGCGAAGTAACCAAAGTAGTATATCTTCAGGACAACTGAAGCAATGAATATCGGTTAGCCCGTTGATGCTTTTGCGTTGAAATGATGGATTCGCAGCTTCGAAGACGCCCAATTGATGCTACAAGACAAGTCGAAATGAATGCGAGGGTGGGAAGATGTCGCCGAGGGTGATGTCAACAGCATACAGACACCTCAACACAGAATGTAGATCTGCAGAATCTGAACGTTGTCTGAAGGATTCGGCAGCCCGAGTCCGACAAGCTGAGAGTCGAAGAGTGCCATTCGTGACACGCTGATGCCAGAATAGAGTTTCAGTGCAGGCCGTGCCCTTGTGGCCAAACTTTCGCTGTTGCTAGGGGAAGGGCTTTCTTGGTTGAGGGCAGAGAGGAGAAGTCGACTCACCATCAGAAAACGAGAGGATCTGCTCGAAAGCAACAAGAACAAAGCGAGGACTGCGGTTGCTGCGAACGAGAGACTGTCTAAGGAGGAGGTTGTATCGGTCTCGAAGTTGAGGTTTTAGGTTGGGTCTCTTTGCGCTAAGGGCAGATAGTGTGCGATCCCCCAGCGTACCAGCACTGCACTCACAGCCACTGATGATCGCTGCAAGTATCACAAGCAATTGCCGAGCAAGCTGAGCGAGATCTGGCCGGCTACGAGGCGGGAATCGATGTCTTTCGCTCTCTTCTTGAGTCTTCAGCAGTGCATCCTTTTGCACGATCTCCAGTCCCGAACCAAACGACATCTGAATGCAGCCATTGTGCGTCTGTACTCCCGTCCAACGACAGCAGACCCTAGACCTTGCTAGCCAGCCTACATTATAGAACGCCACAGTTCCAATATTGCATGCACGACAATTTTAGCGCACAGCTCCACAACTTCCTAGCTGACGACACGCGTCACGCACAACAATCTCGAGGAGATCATCTTCTCCCACATACATTTGTGTGTCCGCTCGTCGAATAATAGACCTTCCCCTCTCGTACTTCCGGAGACCAGGAGCATTCTCATGCATACATTTTCCTTCAATGTATGCTCGATCGCGGACAGTGGAGCCGTAATGTTCCAAGGTGAACGGGGCGTGCTTGGCCTTTTGTCCCTGCGCCGTCAACCTCCCTCCTAGCCAGTCAGCCATCAGCGTGCTTCGGAAGAATCGTCGGGCTGTTTCCAATTCCAACCTCTTCTCGAAATGAGTTGATGAGGCATCGCAACGATCCTTTTCGTTGCGAACGCCTAAACGATTCAATGCACGGAGACCACAGACACACATCCCGCCCGCGGCAGTTGCATGCTGTCCCAGGGTTACCTAGCGTTCATGAGAGGACGCTTGTCTCCGTGGTGTATGACGCGTGTTTGTCAGTCGCCAATGCATAATTGCTCAGACTGTCGCGTGCGCATAATTCGAGCTTTGCATCGCTGAGATTGCTTTGGATGCGAAAAGAAGCCATTTCGACCGTGCGATGTTTTGATGAGAAAGCCGTTACTATTCGTGAGGAGATTGGAAACGAGAAAAGACGAGAAGAAAAAGCCCTCTGGTACTCAATAGCCAAAGGTTCCTCGCTCTTTCCCGATGGCTGACATTGAACGGAAGGAAAGAAAGACAACTGCTCAGATCGACATCGTAGGACAACCGAAAGGAGGTTTATGCCACTGTTGAACATCAAAACAATGCTGGAGTCCAAACTTCGAATGCGAGGAATGTGTTCCATGGAATCACGAACCTCAAGGTCATGCATATATTGTCGACTCCCGTCCTTATGCCGCACTTGGCCTTGTCCATTTGGAGTATTGCGTTCACGGACCAGATTCGATCGAGTTGGTTATATGGGAAGTCGAACGTGTGGTGGTCAAGAATAGCACCCGGAGATAAGAGCTTGGAGCGTATCGCATCTTTTCGTGTCTTAGGCGTGCACAGCTGTAAATGGGTTTTTTCTACCCGCCATATCGTGTCCACTGCCCAGGCTACATGGAGGAACCGATCGATGTTGATCATGCGAGCTATCTGATCCAGTTCATACTCGCCTTCACTATCGGCCCTCAAGCTGTCTGATATATTTATCCGCTCGCTGGAGTGTTCGCGTGTTCGTCGACGGTAATACCGTGATGTAAGCGGCTCATATGTAGGCCATGCCACGACCGTGCGTGTGGCAGAGTTCCCGCGCGGAGACAGAATAATCATGCACTGGCGCTGTTAGTGAGTCCCTTCAATCTTGAGGGTAAGGATCTTGCTCACGCGGTTCTCGACCCGTTGGCATGCCTCAAGCTGGATGCTGCGCAGATCGGGAGCTTCGGAGATCGTGGACAATTACCACGAGGCAGGCGAGGACGAAGAAGGCGATAACGTGAAAAACATAATCGCTCAGCGCTCGGAGAACCAGGAAAACGAGATACAGCTTGAAGATGACAAGACATGCGTCAAAGAGAGCGCGGATGATGAAGAGGAGAATCATGGCGAAGTTCCTGTGCCAAAATGCTACCTGTTGTTGCAATGATTTGTGTTGAAGGTTCGTGGTGGCGAAGAGTTCGTGGGCACCGGGCCTTCGCTCCGGCGTAGCACCTTGACGAACTCATGATTCACATAACTTTGCTGCGATACTTCGAGTCAACGATTGTGCAGATGATGGACTGGACTTGATAGTTCAATCATATAATTCGCATATATGCTCCGTTGCCGCGAGGGCTCTGATCGGCATCGAAGGCCTCCTTTTCTATCAGCGCGCTGTTTGCCGCCACGCACGCGGCGTCAGAGGCCTTGCCAGTCGGTACTGTCTACGGGACACTCACAAGTCGGTTGTCCTACCCACCATACAAATATTGTCGATTCACTTTGCAAAGCAATGGCCTTCTACGGATGTAGGTGATGTTCTGGTCTTCATGAATCGGCAAAGTGCCGTCTCCGCAGATCATTTGGACCTAGACGGATCACAATTCTTCACGGCCGAGCTTCGCAAGTCTAAGGTACTGAAGTCTCCTTGAGCGAACTGTTATTTCAACTACAGTGCAGTCAGCGGTGACCCAGAGGAAGTCTATTGCAATCTCGCAACACGCGCGCTTAACTATCCCTGACGACATACGTCTTCAATCGCAGTTTCTGGTCTCGATCACTTGCGCCGACGAGCAGAGAAGATGGTTAGTATCGCCCTTCGCCATACAGGAGATGCACGTGTATGTTCAGCGCCGTCCTATCGGATTCTGAACCTACTTCTTGGTGGTGCCCTAATCTTCCGGAGCAAACCAAGGCATCGCTGCTTCTTCAGGCAAAGCGACGCAGGAATCATGATGGTAAAATCCGTCAAGCTTCCCGACTTTGACCGGCCGATCTAATGCTTGAGCCTACATGCGAACCGAAAGAGTTGCGCGTCTGTCGAAACAGTAACCGGCCAGACGCGCCAGCCGACGACACAATCGCTGGGTGTAGGCGTTGCTTGCAAGAAACAGCGATAGATTGCCATCTCTGCGATTCGGCGAGATTAGTCCCTTGAGTTACCAGAGATCAAGATGCACACGCATACAAAGCAATGCGCCAAAGCGATTCCGACATTCCGGTCTAGAGAGCTGCATGGTTGCAACTGAAGCAGTGTCGCGAACGTGCACCCTTGGACAATCAGCTCACCTTTGGCTGTGATGCAGGCTCTTCCAGCTACCAATCGCTGCGCAAGAAGATGGTCTCACTCTCATGATTTGTGCGCGAGGCTGGAGACTATAAGCACGATCGTATGGCAGCATTGGTTACGAAATTGTACTACACAATAAGCCGTAAGTGCGAGGTATACAGCATCACAGGACCATACTAAGGACCGGCAGATCCCACTGTTAAGGTAGGTCGGCGACAAGCCGGGATATGTGGATATTCCATGAGCTCGACTGTAGTTACTAGCACCACGCAGACAAATGCTGCATCCTTAAGCGAATGCACAGGCACCGGTGATGTCCAAGGACAATCAGGCCCTCAACTAATGGGGCGTTGTTCTCTTGCTACAACAACTGGCGACGAAAGACAGCAACATGCCATGCTCAGTACTCAGTGAGAGGCACATGAATGCTCCCATTTTACTACAATGCCGGTGAACATGCCACATGTTGATGTTCAGCGGTGAGCTTTTCACAGCCTTGTCTCCACATGCGGCTGTGCCGGAGCAAGCGCATTAACAACATGAGAGTAAGATCCTACACAAGCCTTGCAGTATTCATGTTCCAAGCTCTGATGTAAGTGCACAGAGTCAGGAAATGAAGCTTGACAGTGTGAGATTGCTGTTGGTGAGCCAGCGCAAGATTGTGAGATGGTTGTCGCCAGTCGGGTCGGGCTGGCCCCGCTTTTCTCACCATCGCAGAACACCTGCAAACAACCTCAATTCGCAGAGAATGCATGTCATGCAGCACACACCAGCCTAGCTCTCAGCAAGATAGTACAGAGTTGAATCTGCAGCTTAATCATGTTACAAGCAGCACGGCATTTAAGTGGCTCATTCGATGCGCAAGCTGCAAGAAAGCGGCACCTCGCTGATTCCGGTCAGCCACCCCTAGATCCAACCCTTTTGTGATCTTCTTCAGACGGGATGCGGCTCTGCCATTCTCCCACTTACCGCATCGTATGAAAGCATTGAGAGTCAGGCACTTCATCGCCCGTTCGAATTACTGAAGGATCCGCCCTAAGCACCCATTCACCGTATCGCGCGCTCAGCCATATCGAGCCGCAAGTTCCCAGCATCTGCGCAGCCCCACTTGCGAGAGGCCTCATCTTCAGTTCGCGACCACCCGTCAGCACGCGCTTCGCGACCAACGCAACTCACTCTTGCTTCACTATTTCTCATGGCTTCGTGATACTCATCTTTGAAGGGGATGGCAACTTTTGCGCAATCGCATTCGAGCCTGGACGACGATTTCGTTCGAGATGGGAGTCTGGGCGGACTTTCCGGTCGCGAGGGTGACCGGTCAGACACGATGTCATTCGAACTACTGACGGACATCTCGCCCCAAACTCAGCCCTTTATGGATTTTAATCACAGCGAAGGCGCTCCCAGTGAGCAGAATTTCGCTCTCTTTCCCTCCGAGTTCGAGTTCGCTATCCAGATGTCTCAAGGCTACGGTCAGGACGGCATATTTCAGCAAAATCACCAACATATGACCGGCAATGAGCAGTATATGCCAGGCAGCAGTGCATCTTTCGAGCAGTCGAATGTCATGTTGACAATGCCATTTGGTCAGCAGACCCACGGCTATTCATCTCCACACGACCAAGCGGGTAAGTACATAACGTAGAAGTATTGAGTATGTGCGCAAAGACCATGCTGATTGTTACCAGTGCGCAGCCGCAACTCTAGCACTCAGAGCTTCCAGCCGCAGAACTGGTCGAATGGTCCATCGATCAAGTATGAGCATGCGACAGAGCAGACTCTCACTTCCCCATCCTTAGCACAACATCAGGCCTTCGCAGGGCCTCCATGGTCCACAGAGGCGGCGCTGAGATATCAAGCGCAAGCTTTACCTCATCACGCGGCTTGGGGACCCGTCAATACGCCCTCAGCTCTAAACACGAACCAGACGTCCTACGCTCCATCGGTACTGTCCAGCGCGCAAGATTCATCACCCCTGATAGACGGAATTGCTACACCTGAATCAGCAAGTCGCAGCCCGATGTTCTCCAACTTGGCCCCAAACTCAGCAGCGAACAGTAGCAATGGCGGCGATCCTCACCAGATATCTTTCCAGAGCTTCAGTAATCAGACACCCCGCCAGATCCAGACAACGTTCCAGCCACAGAATGTATATCCGCAGCAGGATATCAGCCCGCAGAGCCTCATGATTGACCCTACATCTATGCACCAGCTCCACCGCGATCCTAGTCCATCCACGTTCTCGGATTTTGTTCTGATAGACAAGGATGAGGTTTCGCCTACGACACATTTAGCGGATCACCACACTTCGCAGGCGAAGCAGAAGAAGTCGACGATGAAGAGACCTCGCGTCGCTAGCACAAGCAAAGTGCGTCAAGAGCCGGACAACTTTGTATCAGAGCACCCTGCTCGTGCAGCTGGTCCGATCAGGCGGCAGTCAAGCAGCGCAGCCAAAATAGCCAAAGACAATGCCAAACGCGTTGGTGGTCGATCTCTAGGCATGCACTTGACTGAGGAGGCTGCTGCGCGTGCGAAGCAGCTCCGCGATGAGGGTTCTTGCTGGATCTGCTGCTTTCAGCGCGACTCTGTGCGTCTCTACTTTTGGTCATTCATGCCCGTGCTAATCAGGACAGTGCTCACCTGGCGTGGAATGCGATCGTTGTCAAAAGCGACACCTTCGATCACAGATGGAGCATGGTCTTGGCTGCGACCGTACTAAGCTCAACGATTTGAGACCATACTTCATTCCTGGTATGCTTGATAACCTTACATCAGTGCCATAGGTACTGACAGTAGCAGATTTTCTCGCCCGAAGTGGTGACAAGAGAGTACTGAATGAGTTCATGGACAATCACATTAGGACTTGGGACAGCCGTCCCCTAAAGATCCGAGTCAACATCATCTGGGGCCAGACACCCATGGAGCTGGAGCTCTATGAGTTCGCTCCAAAGACAGCTGAGCTCTCGCGCCACTTGCAGAGCGTCGTTGATAAAAACACCGGCAAGCGAGCATGGCTCAATAAGGGTAGCCCACCTTTGGCCATGGTACAGATCGACAGCGTCGATCGTCGCAATTACGAGAGGTACATTGACGACATCGTCAATAATCCTGACAATCTCGAGAGATTTGTAGAGCGATGCTACAGATTCGAGAACGATAATTTCCAGCGAAGACTCTTCCGGTTGATGTTCGACTATCAACCAACATCACCAAGCGAGGTAAGGATGCCCCACCAAAGTGCGCATTGATGCTAACAGCACGTACAGAAAGCGCTCTGGAAAGAGATCATGCGCCTGCAGGTGATTACATACATCTACTGCAGAGCCTCAACTGTGGTGAACGAGGACCTGTACTTGCTCTCATCACTCCACTTCGCCACAGCAAACCGCTTCCAATACGGCAAATCTACTACCATCCGTCTAGCCAATCGACAGCTCAAATATCTCTACACCTCATTGTGGAAACAGATTATGGAGAGCGTTCTCAAGCGCCTGCAGCAAGTCCTTCGCTCTTCGAGTGGAGGCGGCAAGTGGAGCTCTGGCTTCGTGGCCGTGCTCGGGCTCGGCATGGCGTTCGAAAGTATCCAGCTGATGTCGCATGCTCACCAAGAGGCTGATCAGATCATGGGCAACACTACCGGGTGGGACGGGCGCGAGCGTGCTGAAAGGGCTTGTCGCGTCATTGACGAGAAGTTCTTTTTCTTGACGACACTTTTCCGTTGGAAGTATCACCGAGGCTTCAACCCGTTCAAGAATATTCATGATCGGGACATGCATAAGACTTTGGGTCCTAATGCACTGGAGCTGGTGCAGGGCGTCAACGAGCTTGTTACCGAGAAGTGTAAGTGTTTTCGTTGCATCCCAAATGATGCATGGGACTAATCTATCATGCAACAGCTGAATATCTTGCCTTCCGCGAGCAAGTCGCCATTCTCAACGAGAACAAGGAGAAGTACACTTCGCGCCTGGTCGCGAAGTTCCTCCTCGGCTTTTGGAAACCCACTTCGGCTTGAGGCGTACATTATGCATGTGCTCGGCCTCGCCCTTCAAATGTTCGATACCCATATATCACGGCCAATTTAATTCAAGCGCGAAGATCTAGCATACGCAAAATACGTTGAGAACACAATTTGGTCGGACCCTGCCAATGAATACGTCGATCATGGTGTGACGACTTCACGATCCTAACGATTAATGCAATGCATGATGTGCTGTCTGTGTGGGAGCTGTTGCTTGAGAATCAAAAGGAGGACTTTTGCATATGCTTGGTCTGGGTTTATTAGCGTAGCCTTGCGATTGCAATGTGCTGTCGGCTTTTGTATCGTGTAGGATCCCGGAACTAGATAGTGACGATAATTGTAACGGCCGGTGTAACACTCGCTTATTTGCGCTTTGTTCTCAAATGCATTCCGTCCGGTCAATTATTCGCAGAGCTGTAATTCTGACCGGCGAGGGGCAAGGCTGGCATCATGGCACATCGTGATGCAAAAAGGTCACGTGAGATGGCACTAGTCGTAGCGCACGGACAGTCTTGGCTTTTGCTCCCACACAACGCAAGATTTTAGTTCGCACATTGACGACGACGAACCATCTTGCGACGCAGCACACAACCCACCGTCAAGATGCCCAAGGAAGTCAAGCAGAAGAGCGGCGTACGTCCTCAATTCTCACAATCAAGGGAATGAAACCATACTAATTGCTTGTGTGATAGATTGCCGTCGGTCTGAACAAGGGCCAGTAAGACTCCCGCCTTCCACCCATCCTCCGATCGCGAAAAATGTGTCCTCAGCGACGGACAATACGCACGCCCATATGACTGAATGAGAAGAAATGAGAAGGCTAACCACACCGCGTGACCTGTAGCAAAGTCACACCATACCAGCCCAAGCCCAAGATCTCACGAACAAAGGGTCGCCTGACGAAGCGGTAAACCTTCACCCTCACCTACGCACACCACAGAAAAAGTACTAAGAGGAATGGCAGCACCGAGTTCGTCCGCGAGATTGTCCGCGAAGTCTCTGGCCTTGCCCCATATGAGCGCCGCGTCATCGAACTGCTGAGGAACAGCAAGGACAAGCGCGCGCGCAAGCTGGCGAAGAAGCGACTCGGTTCGTTTGGCCGTGCGAAGAGAAAGGTGGACGAGATGACCAAGATCATTGCCGAGTCGAGGAGGGCTGGTCACTAAATGCAACACTTCTTTATCAGGAATGTGTAAAAAGATGAGGATGTGATGTGTGTGTGTGTGTGTGTGTGTGACGGGGCTTGATATCATGATCATTCACAATACGGGATGGATGGGACGGAGTACATTGGGCATTAGGCAATTGCTTTTCGCCTTTACGCTGCTGGCTTCTCTCGAAAGGTGCATGCACATAACGTATGTCGATGTGGGTCTGTACGGAACAATCAAGTGCACGACTTATGCTTCTATGCGCTGTAGAGGGCAGATGAAAAATGCAAAAATGGCATGAACTTGACATCTGGTGTCTGGCAGACTCGTTCGATGGCCGCGATGGGCTTTTGCTTCGCCTACAGACACCGTCTCGCCTTTTATTCTACCTGTGCAGTGATCCCGAGGTGGGCGATAGCACACACCAATGAGTTGACTTGACAAGCGTCAGCAGCCTCGCAAAAGTGACGACTTCCTTATCACATATAGTTTTGAGAATGGATCTCTCACTCCCCAGCCTCATCACCAATCTTCTCCAACTTGCCCATGTCGCGCTTCTCGCCACTCTCCCCGATAATACGGATTCGATCTATCCTCGTCCTCTCACCGCCTTCCCGATCACCATCCACCACGAAGATGCACAGCGTAGACACCTTCTGGAATTTGACATAGCGCAGGTTCACCGTCGCAGTCGCGCCCTGCCAGTCGCCCTCTGCAATGGTGACTTCCTGCGTCGGCTCCACATCCTCGTCGAAGCCCACGATATTCGGCTTGTTGATGAAGAGCTTGAGCGTCTTCGGGCGCATGGGCGTCTCGTCGTCTACATCGTCTTCATCGACGTCTGCGGCGGCGGGTGCGGAAGAGGTGATTTGCAGGCTGTGGATCTTGAGGGTGGATTGGAAGGGCATGTGGATCATGAGTTCGGGGTCGGTGTCGCTTTCTACCCAGTCTTTTGAGTCGCTTCCTGAAGACGTGGCGGGCGCCTTGCCGCTCTTTAGACTCGAGGGCTGGCTGAGGTCGATGAGGGTGCGTGCGTTGCCAAAGTCTGAGTTGTTGTTCCGCATCTCGATGCCCTTGATGTCGACTTGGTCTGTGATGTTGCTCATGCCTCTGGGCATCTCATTGCCCACCCAGTTTCCCGCATCACTGCCGCTACCGCTACCACTTGCCTCCCCACCACCGCCTGACGACCCTATGCTCTTCCAGCGGTCAATCAGCTTGAGGAGGGCCTGCTGGTTGGCGCCCTGGATGCGGGTGTGCTCCTTGCCGTTCTCGAAGTAGACGAACGTCGGCATGGCGGTTATGCCGTACTTCTGGGCGACGGCGGGGACGTTGTCCGTGTTGACGCGGGAGAAGGTGAGGGTGTCCTTGCGTGAGTAAGTAGCGCTGAAGTCTTCGTAGACGGGGGCGATGGCCTTGCAAGGGCCGCACCAGTCGGCGTAGACTGTTTCGTTCTCTCATGTCAGTATGTGCTTGTTATATATACTCGAGGTGGTGCGTGAAGATGTAGAAAAAAGGCAAACTTTGGTGATGGACGTACAGTCTGCGACGACGGCTTTGGAGGAGCTCAGCAGCGAGGTGAATTGCTGCTGGCTGGTGATCTCGACCGTTTTACTGTTCGGAGGCGCCATGTTGGTGAATGCGCAGTTGCAAGTTCTGTGTAGAGAGTCGAGATGCAGTAGTGATTAATCTTCAGATGTTTTGTTTGTGGAGGGGCAGGCGCGGGCGGGCCCTGAGGCTCTTTCCCTTGCTTGCGCGCAACGGCGTCATCGCAAGCTCGGATGCCTGGTCGATCACCAACCACGAGCTTGCTCGGTGAAGAAGCACATACTGTGCGATAGAAACCAGTTCTGTACTTCCACAAGCTTCTGCGGACTTCTCTCCTCTCCTCACGAGCCAGTAATCAAGGCAGTCATGCTATGAGTAGTCTTGCCCGCAACGCAGCCTTTGGACATATCTCCGCCTCAGCGTGGGACTCTCTGATGGCAAACACCTCGCCCTCCTCATACCGCGCCGGCCTCTTCATCAACGCCCGCGAACACTACTTCCTGCACCTCGTCGCCCACACGTGGCTCATCTGGCACACCCTCTCCAGCAAGAAGGATCTCAAGAAACAGCGCACCCAGCACCAGCGCGCCAACAACAACAGACGCCTGCCGCTGTACGGTCTGCGGAATACTTTCTACACGCTGGTCGAGCTCGGATCGTTGGTGGCGTGGGGGAGCGCAGCATGGCATCTCATGTCGTCGTGATTGACACCACCGCCAGGAGGGCCACCGTCAAGGTCACCCCGCAGACATATCTGAGCGATGTGCTTGCCCAGGCGTGCTCGAAACTGGGTCTGCGATCTGAACTGTATGGCTTGAAGTATGTTGGATCACTCTTTCGTTGGTCGTACAGAAGTATGCTAACTCTACACCACCCAGATACAACAAGAAGCAGGTGGACCTGTCTCTCACCTTCCGCCTGGCCGGTCTGCCCTCTGGCGCACAGCTCGAGCTCGTCCAGTCCTCCAAGTCACCCGCCGTCGTGAACGTCGCCCTCCAGTTCCCACAGTCAGAGAATAACCTCCGCCTGACGGAGAAGTTCCCCTCCTCGACATCGTTATGGCAGGTGCTACGGCGCTTCGAGACCGGCACTGCGGGAGGCGCACCCTACCCACTGAATATTACACAACGCGGTATCGCAGAGAGGAACACGGGCGCATACGGTGCGGGGAGGATGTTCTATGAGATGCCTACACTGTCGCTCATGAGCAGGGAGTTCTCTACCTTCGTGGACTTGCAGAAGACATTGGCGGCAGTGGGTGTATCTTCGGGTAGTGCGCTGTTCAGGTTGAACTTTAAGCACAGTGGGAAGCCGCTGGAGGATGCTATGAAAGAGATATCAGAGTACTTCAAGGAGACGGAAGAGGCTGCGCCTGCATCATCGGCAGCGGTAGCAGCGAAGCCAACTCCTACACAGGCAGAGACAAAGCCTCCAGAAGTGCCGACAGAATCGGAACGACCCATACCATCCAGCACAGAGACGCCACAAGCACCGTCAGAGCCCATGGAAGACGTTCAAGCCTCCCCATCTCAAGAGAACGCCAAACCCACCGAGGACAGCACAGCCATCCCTCCCTCCCCCACCAGCAATCCAGACCCACAACCCCGCATAACCACCTTCCTCGCCCCCTCAGGCGACACCTCCGCGTCCCAAATCCGCCACAACGAAGACGACTACGTCCCCACCGTCGACCACGCCAAAACGCACCAGGCGCGTCTCGAAGGGCTAGGCAAGAACCAGCGCCTCCTCTCCGACGCCGAACTCGAGGCCCAGCGCAGGGAGCGCGAGGCTAAAGTCGGCGCCGTGCAGAGCGTGAGCGTGCGGTTTCGCATGCCGGACCAGACGCAGATACAGACGCGGTATACAAGGGAGGATGGCGTGGGGAGTCTTTTTGAGACGATGAGGGAGGTGCTTAGGTTCCCCGAAGAGAGGTACGCTTTGAGCTATAGGGAGGGTGGGAGTGGGAAGACGGTCAGCTTGAGGGAGGGGGATAAGAGGACGTTGATTGGGGGTTTGGGGTGGACGGGGAATACGCTTGTTAATGTTTCGTGGGCGGCTGAGGGGGTGGATGAGGAGGTGAAGAGAGAGCCGGCGCTGAAGGATGAGTGAGTTTCTCCCCCTCTTCTCTTTCTTATATCTAGCACTTTTGTGGAACGACGTTTGCTGACCGAATGGGAATATAGGTACCTGAAGACGGCGACGAAACTCCAAGTCGAGCAACCAAGGGAGGAAGAGGACAGCGCGGAGAAGAAAGGCGGATTCCTCGGTGGCATACTTGGCGGTGGGAGTAAGGATAAGGGAAAGAGTAAGCTGAGTGCTGGGGAGAAGGAGGCGAAGCTGGGGAAGCTGCTGGGCTTGGGGAAGAAGAAGTGAAGGTTGTATATGCATGAGTTTGAGGTGGTATACGCCATGTTGTCAGCGATATGATGTACATGATAGAGAGTGCTGCATTTGAACGAGCGAGGTTGACTCTATTCGAGTCCACGGATAGGACACAGTTGTGTATCAAGAAATGAAGAGAAAGTGATCATGCATCTGTCGCAGGAGCAAATCATCCAGAGCCTGAGAGATTAAGTTCAAGGAGCTCAAGCAGCCATGAAGCTTGCAGACGTTTGTCCGGTGTTACTCGACGACTGGCCTGTCCTTCTCTACCAGAGCTTCTCGAGTCACGGCCGGTAGAACGGTGACATCCAGATTGAAGGTCAAGTAAGCCTCGGGATCAAAGCAAGACGAAGCTATTAGATAGTCAATCGTCGTGCCTTCAAGAGGGGAACACGTGTCGCCGAGTCCTCATGATTGATTTGTGGCTAGTCGCGATGATTTAGAGAAGAGGTTCATGAGTTGGCTTGAATATATTCGGTAGTATTGGGGAATTCTTTCAAGATCGCCACACAGGTACTCTTAACTCGCATGCTTCTATATTCTTAGGGACCAACGAACGCATCCTACAACTGTACATGTCGTGTCATGTTGAAGGTCACTATGGCTATGGAAAGGTGTCGAGGGGGAATGAGGTTGAAGATTCTTTTTTGAACCTATACGGCATTGCTTTGGGTTGATCGTTCTTTGGATGGGCCAGCTAGGCATGGAAACATAATGAATGAGAGGTCAATATTGCTGACGGCTATCTCTAACCTCTGACGATTCCATTGCGGCCGCTGAAGTATGGGTCTTGCTCCTCTCCTCTTTGCATCTTGACAGCAGACTGCCATGCTGAACTTGGCTGCGGGGCCAGAGGAATAAACATCGATCATAGTAGTTCAACATGCGTCAGCATAGTCCAAAGGCACTCCATTGTTCGCTCGCTGACCTGCCTGCACCAGAGCATGCATGTTCCTCGGCCTTCAGCCGTGTCGAGTAGCGAAGGGCAGTAGATAGGAAGCGTTCTTGCTATCTGGTCATCACACCACTCCACTGGGCTTTGGATCTAGAGCATACTCTGCAGCTGCACCTAGTGCAGATACTACCAGAATCTCGTCTGTACCTGCATCGCTCATGGTAGTCATTTATTCCCTGTCCCAAGCATGGTCCACGGTCTTCTTATCCCACGCTCTTGCGCTCGCTTGCATGCAATCGAAACCACTGTCTCATTCAGAACAGAACGTGGTAGATGAGATAGGATACCATTCCAAGCACGCAGTGGATACTGAGAAAAACAGCGTGGTGTGTGTAGCAATGTTGTCTAGGTCCAGCAAGGTCACCCTCATGGTTGCAACCCAGCCAAGGTCCATTAGCTAAATATACTGCACCTCATAAAACAAACCATGTCCAATGTAGAATCTCAATACACGCTGCATATAAGTTGCAGCCATACCTTGCTCTACACGTGCTGTCCATCATTGGCAATAGAACATGATAATGCTGGCAGAGCAAATCTCGCACACGGTACGGGAAGCACGACCAGAAACTCCCGCGCGACAAACGCGTTTCACGTAATAGCAACTCACCAGCGAGACCGTGCAGAAGGCAGCAAGAAACAAACGTAATTTGTGGTCCAGAACCGACGATAACAATCGCCAGCCCGCCGCCGAGGCAGCGGTAACGGGCAGCCGACGATGATAACGAGACGATCATGGCTGTCTTGCTTCCGATGCTGCAAAGTTTTAAGGTTATCATCTTCTTCTCGCTAAACTGCTTGCATCGTGTGGTCTTGAGTCTTTGCGGATGGGGGGTCGCGGCTTGTGGGGTCACGCAACCGCTTTGGGAAGGTTCCATTATCATCTCGTGTCATACGCAATCGGTGCGACAGTGTGTGTGCCCTTCAGATCTCAGGGACGAGTGAGTGAACACACTAGACTTTTCTAGAAACCGAGATAGCGAAGCGAGCAGTGCTGCTTCCGATGCCGTGGTGACATACGCTGTCGCCACGAGCCAGCCATTCGCGATTCTTGAGGGGACACGGCACGGTCTGTGTTGCAGGAATGGGTAAGTGATGGAACGGTCCGGGTTCACGGGCTCTCGGGGCTTTAGGCCTTTTGATGAGTGCTGACACGGTGCTGGGATTAAAAATGTGAGGCATCAAGGTGCGGGTGGGCACGGCGAACGGACTTTTGAGTGGCAGGTGTCATGGGGAGATCGAGATGGCAAGAGCGTGAGAACGTATCGGATTGTTGCGATGTTTCCATCTGCTAACATTAACTTGAGGATGGGCCTTCACTACTCTCCCAGGTTGCAGAGTACGACAGAACGAATCGAAACGTCAACGGCAGAGGACGTGTAGTTCATGCTGCCTGACGGTGGCAATCATCAGATAGTGTTTGCTCAATGGCTTGACACACTGATTTTCCACGTTTCTACGGTTGTTCTTCGTTTCGTCTGCATGCTGGTGAAGAACATGCCTCGGCTTCCTCCGCACATCCCATTGGAGCAAATATCGACAGCGATGAAATTGAGACGTGCAGACCTATGAAGATCTGGGGTCGAAGTGCCCTTGCCTGTGAAGGGTCTTGTGAAAGCCGTGCTGGCCGCCTCACGCTGGCATGAGCGTGGACCAGAGCAAGAGCAGCGAGAGTTTCGACATGGTGACTTGACACAGACATCGTGCTAAAACTGGTGTTATTGACCTCCCCATGTGATGTGCTGCATGCCTCTGAGTCTGGAGAATACTCGAGTCGATCGCTCTATCGATAGCAGAAATGGCCACGGTTGCGAGTCGTGATAACATCCAGCTGTGCGCTTTTCGCACGCGTGAAGACACGCGACCTCGAGTTTACAGATCGCAGCTGCATGTCAAGGATGTCAATGTTTCGAATGAAGTTCGAGGCTTGCATAAATGTCAAGCTACCCCAGATGCTGAGCACACATTCTGATAGGCCTCAAAGGCACAAACCCTACACTGGCCCAGCATCACGGTTGTCAAAGCCGGTACCTGGGCCACCATGTACATCATCTCAAGGTTGCGAATGTCGCCCGCATGTGAACATGGTCATGGTTGCTGCTTATGCCTTTTCGAAACAGTGCTCCGAGGTCCAGACACGGATACTGAGTCGTGAATCGGTCTAGCGCAGGTACCCCGGATCCGCACGCGAACGCAAGGAATGGATGGAAAAACGAGAGCCATGACAAGCGACCCGCCTGCACAGTGAAAAAGTCAAAAGCACATGAGCCATACACACGCACACGCTCGTGTGAAGAGTAGGCATGTCCGATCCCCTGGTTCCAACGCTAGAGCCACTTCATCACTCTCGTTCCTCATAGGAGCGAACGGATAGAGACTTTCAGGTCAACAGCGTAAAGTGTATCGAGATCGATTTCGGTCTACGGTTAGGCGACTGACACTTCCGCCTCCAACGCTGAAGGGTGTAGCGAAGCGAAAGCAACGTTTTTGGGAAACTCAGGTCAAAGTCGCACCGGCTGCACGATTTTTACGGACGATGAAAAAATTCCAGCTTATAAAGTTCGCAGAGAATCAGGGTCCACCGTGATGCTGGTGGCCTCCAGGTCTCAGAAGTACGCACGGCGTGCGAATTATGCCTGAGGCCACAGTCAGGTTCAGGCGCTCGTGAGCACTGAGCAACAGCACAATGCTGCTTGTCTCTGCAACTTCGGGTTCCAGTGTCTCGAAACACGAATTGCAGGAATACTGAAACACCACACCTTCTTTTTCATGTTGTTCTTCCTGTAGTGTCGTACAGATTGCCATTCGCACTTTTCAGAGTCGACCCACCAAAGCGACAACGCGTCTTTGCTCGACTCATCTCAGAATTAGTCTTCGGACTTGCGCAGTGTCGCGATTCAGTACACCACTTACGAGATGCTAGTGCAATTGGCTGTCGCTGCCAAATTGCACGCTCATGCCCGACACTACTGTCTGTACATGACGAGGGCGCAGTGCTTCTGATATCCACTTCGCGGTGTTCTTGTGAGCTGGCACATGAAGTCATCCCGCGTCCGTTCGCTGCGGCGCACGCTTTTCAGCATCCGTGGGTTCGCGGCGCAGTAAGCAAGAGCCATCCTCTGTCAGAGGCCATTATTGCGACAAATGTTATGCATATGCACAGCACTGGGCAGCTGTGTTTTATTTCTGACCTGAAATCGATAGCCTTCTGCTCGCTGTCCGTAGCGCATCGCCGTGGTCCGCACAGTGGATTTATTTTGTTGGAGTTGACGTTTGAGAAGCATGCTTGCTGCTTTTAGCTGGCGAATAGGAAATCTGAGTAACACACGTTAATTGCTTTCGAATGGAAACCAGCTCCGAAAGGATTTTGGTAGGTCATCGCAGCTCTCCACTCAGCAACGACATGCTCTCAATGTGATGCGCACTGAGCAAGATCCAGAATCTGAGCAGGATTTGTGCAGCCCAAGTTAATGCACGAGAACTTGAGCAGATACTCGGAAGTGGATTTCGTATGTGCTGTAGCGGATCGGAGGAAGCGAATGTGCATCTGTAGGAATGACAGACGTGTCTATTCCTTCATAGACTACTCGTAAGAGCATGGAAAACATTCCTTAACCAACGCCGAGGTGCATCAGCGGGATCTGGAAGCCTCGAAGGAAGGATACATCACCTCGTAAAGGTCTGCAGAATCCACTCCCTTGATGCAACTCGCCACGATAACGCATCGGCTTGATGATGGTCGTATATCGTTGCTGTTGTAGTAGATCGAAGGTCATGCGCATGTTGCTCGATCTTGAGAACGGCGCAAAACACGATGACCACGTGGAAATCCTAGCTCTTGCTTATGGCGTAACGTGGTGCAACGTTGGAACCATGTTGTGGTACAGAAGCCTTGCGCCTCCCCTGAGAGCTCGAAAGGTCAGCTATCTCAACGTCGATTACGCGCAACGTGATCCAGTATCTCGAGTATCTAGAACCCATCCCCATGGACATCTTAGTATGCACAAGAGTGCTTCTTCCTCGGGGCCGGCGTCTCCTCGCGGTCTGAACAAAGAACAAAACCATCGCCGTGCTTCTCCCTTCTTGGGTCTGGTTCGGAATAATCCATTCGAGCCCAGTGTCAAGTCTGGCTTCGCTATGGCTTGTGCACAAAATCGAAGGCATATGCTTCGGCAAAACACCTATATTCTGCTTCATACTGCTGGCGTGGACTTGCAGGTCAGACATCGGGAACTCTATCCAGGCGTTCCACAGATCTGTAACAGTAGTTTCGAGATCTGCTGGACACTCGTCACAAATATGGGTCTGCCTTGCAGCCTACTCCTTCGACGTGCATGTGCTCCTTGTGCGGGACATCAAAATCGCCGACTGACTTTCACATTAGGCGAGAAGCCCAACAAGTGGACCAACGTGTTACGTGGTGCTGGAGGCTTGAAGAAAATGGTTCGGAGAGTTTTGACATTTCCTTGTGCCAAAGCGGTCGTTCAGGTCAGCCCTGTGGTTCGAGGCGTCGAGCCATTTCATGGTGCTGGAACGATGAAGGGAAAAGAGGCCAATCGAAACTACATTCCTACTGCTAGGCTGAAAAGCTTAAAGACAATGTGGTACGATCAGTAGATCGAGCTGCGCTTCTGGTGCTGCGCCCATCTCACAACTAACGCAGGTACGGACCGACACTGACGATAGCCAGCCAACTTTGGAATGTTCCTGCATACTGAGGGAGCTGAAGATCAGGAACAGGAATGCTTAGCGCAATGAGTTGTCAGTGTCTGCAAGATTCTATCTCTGACAGCAGAATGGAAAACCAGAGGATGATCAATTCGCGGAAAAGGTACTCCATCACTCTATGCTTGGTGATTGTCTCGTTGATGAGAGTCATGGGCTTTTCGCAATTGGTGCAGCGGCTACACCCACATGCCGCTGACAACGAGAACTCTGGGCAAGACAAGAAGCCGATGGCGGTGGCAACTGGCAACTGCTAACGATATCTGAACGATTCAACGTGTGTGAGGGCGTAAACGAGGCTTTCTTCCCGCCGATATCCTTCCGCGCTCTAGCACACCTGGGCTGAACTAAATCCACTGATCGCTTGGGGGAGTTCCTGTCTCGGGACGGAATCCTTGACAGGTGGCCTTTGCAGATCTAGGTCAATGACAATGGGCATGCCAGTCTTTTGATGATGGAGGGTGCTCCTGCTGCGATTCCACCTGACAAGACTGCAACGACAAGAATCCAGCAACTCTCATCGGGTGCTGAGGTTTCGTGTCTGCTTCTCCGCTTTCGACCTTTACTCATTCATCAATCCTGCGAGTTTCAGTCGGTATCGATGATTGACTTCCAAGATCCGCGAGTGGGCAGACCCTTGATGAGACGGCTGAACGTGGCTTGAGAAAAAGCAAAATGGAGTGGCCAAGTGAAGAGTTTTGAGTGGAGCTCGCCTCGACCTGGCTGGCTTCGCCGCACCCGCGGGCTCCCGCTTCTTCAGTTCATCGGGACCCGTTCGCCTTACTATCGTTACTATCGAGATCAGACGCAGCACTACCGTAAAGGTTTGCATCAATGCAACTTCCCCGTGTGATGGAGGATCATCGAAGTTTCCGCTCATTGCAACGCCAGCCAAGTACGCTGTCGGATTTTCGCGTGTCCCAGAAGGTATCAAATGAGCCCGAAAGCGTAATGCAGCTCTTGGGGTTCGAGTGCCAGATTCAGAAGTCGATCATTGGGACGTTATCGGCGTTCTTAGTTGATACCTTTAGCCAGGCCGAGTTAGCACAGAGCCATCCGGGCGGGGATGGAGATTTTGGAAAGTTCCAGCGTAGCTATGGAAGCGAACTTCAACTTCCCCGGCGCCGTCCCTGTGGATTTGATGAAGCCACGCCGCATTGGCGAGCCTCGCCCTGGCCACTTGGACCATGTTGAAGATCTGTCTTGGGCCTCCATGTGTCCGGTGCAAGCAGTTCCTCATATCTGACAGCTCTGATCCACTTTGTCTCATCTTCGTTGGTGTGATGGAGAATTTTGGATGACTTGTGTTTTGAATGTTTTCACTATCAGAGCATGAAGTCGGTGCCTTGCATGTGTACCTGCGTTAGATAGCTGAAGACAGTGGGGGCGTACCAATCATCTGGATTGACGATCGCTAGCTGCTGTGATGGACAGTGCCCAAGTTGTGGAGCCCTTGAGGATCAGTGCTTCTTTTAGAATTCTTCAAGCCGGCCAATTTGGGGTTAGCAGAAGACTGGCTTGTCGGCACGAAGTTAGACTGACTGCAGAAATAATGCAAGCCGAATTTGTGCTTGACTTGTGCGTGTGCACTGTGCAGAAAAGCGGCCAGACACTATTTCCCATATTAGAGCACGCCACATTGGCCAATCTTTCCGGCAGTGAGAGTCTGCTTGTCGATAAAGCGATTTCGTTGCACTGCAAACGTCGTGGAGATGAACCAATAGTAACTACATATGCAGACTATCTTCATCAACGTCAGCTCATGCTCACGAACTGATGGAAAGGTAATAAAGCTGAACCTCTGGCAACCACTGACCAGCGTAAGTGGCTACTGAACAGACTGAGTTTGAATGCCTTAGGCAGCATGCGCTCCATTCTGTGGAGTGCGCTGATGTGACATCAGATAATGCTGACACTTCTCCACCTCTGCAGGTCCAAATGCATCTTTTTGAGTTGAAACACTGGCCGACCTCTTCATGCTGCCGAGATACTGCACCAGACAAGGAGTACCGAAAGAGGTTTTTGCGAGGATGAAGAGCTGACTGACACCTTACGGTTGAAATCGCTCGTATCTGGAGCCGATGACCTCGACCTGCAGCTGTTAGAAGTTTCACCATCTGCCCCCGCATTGAGAAAGGCCGAATGCTGTAAGAAGCGCGTCGAGCATGCGCTTCGGACGCGTACTAGCTAGGAAGACATCGGAAACGTATGAGAGTTGCATTTTCGCTCCATGGCGAGGTGTTAGGATTGATGTTCCTGCATACTGCAGTCCAGAAGAGACCGCGCGACCACAGTATCGATCTGTCATGAGGATTCACATGCCCTCTCGGGTCTGGTCAGTGGTGGTGTCGCGTTTGCATGGTCTTACTTCTGCCGCCGCTCAACGAAACCAGCTACGCGAGACTTTGACCTGGAGATCGCCAGCTTATGAAGTCTGTACCAACGCCCGACCACGTTAGAGGCCAGATGCTCCGCCCAAACAGCGAGACCGATACATCAAAGGGCTATTTTTGTTTCGAACCAAAAATCAATGTCGAAATTGATTTGTGCGATAGTACAATGCTATTGCAGGGATTGGTAGTCTCACGTATCGATTATCGATTGCGATAGGTTTTGCTTCTAAAAGTCAGAGAAATGCCTCCGCCAGTGGGGTGCCGCCCACGGCAAATTGAGGGTTGCCCAATGATAACCCGCGCCGCCCGTGGCACATTTTCCCTATCGATTGCTTTATCGTGTGATTGTCGTGCTGATAGGCTGTACCTGGCATTTGTGTTCGAATGGCCACAGAATCTCGTCACTTCGTCACACGGCGATGCCACAGAGATCTGAAAGAGTCGTTGGAACAATGAGGTACTGTACACCATCAGGCGTCCTGCACCTAATCCTTCAGGCTCTATTGGATGTCTTGCGGAAGCTGGAAGTCATCCATTTGAATCCACATCACTTCTCAAGGAAGACTGGTACAATCCACACAAGAGATCCTCGCTGGAAGCAGCCAATCGTGCTGTTGCAGTGGCTATGTGACTTCTCATCGCGGCGGACGCCTTCCTTCAGCTGCTGCAGTTCGTACACGCCGCACAATTATGGAGCATGCAGCACGCACAACTAGTATTGCGGCTTGTACCTCGGACTTGGTCGACATATAGTGGACTGCTTGGAGGAACAGGTGCAGTAGTATCGCGTACACACGGCACTCTGAGCACGGCGTGGGCGGCATATGCTGCGCTAAGATTTGTGCAAGCTGCGTGTGCTCGACTCGTCCTCCATGCGGACCATGCCACTCGTAATTTCTTGTGCTAGTGCACACTGCATAAAGCCCAAGCCGCGCGTTTTCTGAGCTCGCCGCTTTAATGACGGACCACGACCCTAGTCCGGGATTCACGACTCAGTGGATCAAGAGCACGCATTAGCGCACTCGAAGCTGGCGCAGTCTCATGCAACCGGGCCTACGACCCCAGCCCAAGTGAAGGCATCCCGAGTGGCCCGGCTCTAGCGTTGAATCGTGCCTGGTCATCTTTTCTTCTTCTCAATGGCGAACCTGGTCTCGTCGAGCTGATCTACTTTAATCCACCGACGGATCCCATACCTTCGTTTCTCTTTCTTAAGGGTTTATCAACCTCGTCATTCGTACTCGTTCTTCCCTATCCGCCTCTTTTGTACTTCTTAACATTTTTGGATTGCATATCTCGATCTTCTCGGATCGATTGCTTCCTGCCCTTCCTTTGGAACATCTGTACTCACTACCACGGTCCTTCCACCAGGCGGATAACGCATACCCTACGCTCTCCAGATCACTTATTAGACAGTGTCGGATATCACTCCCACTGTTGACCTGTCACTCTTTGACGAGACACCTCGACACACCATACCACTTCGTGCATATAGCTCTGCTTGCTGCTCTGCCAGTCATCTAGCGTAATTACTATTGCAACTCCAATATCAGCCACAGACTCGTATCTGCTGCGGGACAGTCGTCTATGCAAGCAGTCGGCTCAATCTAACCAGACCTTCATCAAAGTGTATGTGGATCGCCAGGGCATGATCTCATGCATTGTGCATAAAGTCTAACAAGCTGGCAGAGAAACACCATTCGAAACAATGGAGGGAACATACGCTGTGCACCCACAGCCTTTCGTCGGTCAATCGCCGTTCTTCTACTACACTCCGGATCCAAACCCAGAGAACCGTCAGCACGGCCACTTCTCACAGCAACCCCACGGTCTCCCAATGCCACAGCCTCTCCCAAGCCAAGCACAAGACTCCATGGCTCTCTACTCGCAGCGACCAACGACTGCTTGCTCACAGACCCATGCCGCTATGGCACAATACACTCACAGAGGAATCATGACTCCAGTGCAGTCACCGCAGCCAATGTACCAGAAGCCACAGATCCTTGTTCACGAACATGAGCAGTACCTGTATCCTCTGGACACTGATTGCTACGCGCCTTCGACCCCACCACTGTCATGCTCTGGTAGCGCAGTGAGCACCCCACCATCGAGCGCTGAGATTCTGCCAACTCCAGTCAACGGTCACTTCATGGGCCACGTTCTGGAGGGCGTCAAGACTGGCTGCGAAGAGGAAGTTTTCTCTGAGATTCTTGCTGGCGACAACTGGACGAACGCCGTCTCACCACCAATGACACCTGGTAAGTGCTCCAAAATTTATTACTCGCGTCCATTTAACGTAGCATCGTAAGATGTGGTCGTGGATGTGAAGCGAAAGTGAAAAGTGGTCGTTGCGAAACTAACTTTTGGCCCAGTGTTCGTCCAATCCGGTTCCGCCCACCAGCCAGGGTCCTACCTCCTTTCTGCCTCTGCGTGCCCTTCCCTTTCGCCATCACCCACACCTGCACCAACAACTGGTCCATCGGACGCTGAGACTAGCTTTTGCGATCCTCGCAATCTGACCGTCTCATCTGCGTCCGACTTCTCCAGCCTGCCAACACTTTGCCCTGGTGACGAGGAGGCTCAGTCCTTGATGCTCAGGGGTGAACTTTTCACACCAAAGACAGAGGAACACAGAATCCCAACACCACAAGAGTTCCTCGGCATCAGCCACGGTCTGCCAACCTTCGAGCCACTTTTCGAGCTTGATGCCGAAGAGGAGTCGGTCCAGCCCCACTTCCCAGCCACTGAGAACACACATTATTTGGGCAACAAGCGTCAACGCACTGACCTCGGCGCTTTCCACTGCTGTGAGGAGGATTCCCTCATCAGTGAGGAGTCATTCGACAGCTTCGAGACTGAACTCTCCGCTCCTGGTCTGATGACCCCATACGACACTGACGCATCTTTCGAGGACATGAAGCCAAGGTCGCGCAAGCGATCGACCAAGCGTGGATCAAAGAGCGACGAGGAGACTGACTCCGATGCCCAGTCGACCAACCAGGATGTCTCTGGTTCGTCGAGCGAACAGGCCCAAGCTCAGGATGCTGCCGAGAATGCCGTTGCCGACTCTGAGGATGGTGGCCACACACCACCTACTCCACAGCCAGTCAGCCGTCGTGGTCGCAAGCAGTCCCTCACTGAGGATCCATCCAAGACATTCGTCTGCAACCTGTGCTCTCGACGCTTCCGCCGTCAAGAACATCTCAAGCGTCACTACAGGTCGCTGCACACCCATGAGAAGCCATTCGAGTGCACCGACTGTGGCAAGAAGTTCTCGCGCAGTGACAACTTGTCCCAGCACCAGCGCACACATGGCACTGGCTCGATCGTCATGGGCGTTCTCGACGAATCGCAGCTGAGGATGCCAATGCACTTCGACCACCAGTACCCACAAGACCCAACAGCAATGAGCTCAAATCTCTACGATGCTGCCATGGCTGCTGGTGCCAACTTGACGAGCTCATCATCGGCTGGCTCGCTAACCGACCGCGACTCGTCACAAGAGCGCAAGCAGAAGAAGCGAAAGCGAGATGAGTAAGTCAGCATCACTTGGCTTTTTCCTCATTGACAGTATTGTCACCCTCTTCACGAATGTTCACGAATTACTTCACAAGCATGTCTCACGACCCCTGGGAGGCAATGGGCCTTTAGACTTACCGGATCATCTTGACGGAGCCTCCTTTCTTTACAGGACTCCCGGCGCAACACCTACAAAGGGCTCGAAGAGTGGATGGAGTGTCCCTCTTCCACCAAAAGTTCACTTCACTTCTACACCTGTACCATGTTCTATCACACTTCATCCTCTCGCTACCAACTCTTAGGTGAGGGTGGTTGTAAGCCGGGAGGGCTTTGGCTTTGTTGCATTATGGGCGCGCACTTGATTCACACATCACACCAGAGAAGACACGACACGATCACGCTGGGCTGGTGGCGAAAGACTGTACCAACATCATCTTTGCATTTGGAGATTTTCTGCTAATGGCTTCTTTGCGCGCGCACGACATTGTATCGAGGGATCTTGTCGACCCACAGTGCACTTTGTGTACACAACCTTTTTTCTTTTTCTACTTCGCTTCATTTGTGGGATCTGTTGTTGCATCCATTGTATCATCAAGTTTTTCCCACAAGCCTCAACTAGTGCTGGACACGAACGAGAAACAATAGTAGCTATTCAGAAGCAAAATCAAATCAAATCAAATCAAATCAAAAATCAGATTGAATCAAGCATCATGTGTGCCATTCTTACATCTGTCTGAATTGTGATGATCTACTCACAAATGACGTCCAATTCCCCCTCCACAGAGGGCGTGAGGCGTACCTACCGCCAGACTTGTACGCACAAATTTCTGCGCGTACCTTCCGGAACTGAATTCTACCTTAGCAACCACGATCCACGCCGGCACCATCATCACGATCAGCCAGCGCTGCTTTTGAAAAGATCGATCTTACAAGCGCCTAGAATTTCGACCTTCGATGATTTGACTTTTGGAAGAGGCGAAATGCACCTTGTGACCTCGATGCAAGAGCCTGGAAAAGCAGACAGCTCACCATAAGCGCCCACAAGCACCCAAAGCGCTTCGGAGATAACATGCACTGTCCATCACACCCTCCTTCGAGAAGATCACATTACATCACGTAGGGCGGCCATGACCCTTCCTACCCCAGGCGGCACTGCGAATGCAGGCAGTAGTAAGCTCGAAGTCATCGCACTCATCTCCGGCGGCAAGGACTCCCTCTTCAGTATCCTGCACTGCCTCGCCAATGGCCACGATGTCGTCGCGCTCGCCAACCTGCATCCCCCGGCGCTACCTGGCGGTGGTACAGAGCGCCTCGATGACATAGACAGCTTTATGTACCAGACCATCGGGCATGAGATTATCCCGCTGTACGCCGAGGCGCTGGGGATTCCGCTGTTCAGGGAGGAGATCACGGGATCGGCGGTTGATACTGGGCGAGAGTACTCTCTCAAAGACAATGGCGATGACGAGACTGAGGATTTGGTGCCGTTATTGGAGCGTGTCGTGAAAGCTGTTCCAGGTGCCAATGCCGTTAGTACGGGGGCTATACTGTCGACATACCAAAGGACCAGGGTGGAGAGTATTGCTATCAGACTGGGATTGACACCATTGTCATACTTGTGGCAATACATCTATCTACCGCCTTATAGACAGACGAGTCTGCTAGATGACATGCGCAATGTGGGACAGGATGCGAGGATCATCAAAGTCGCCTCTGGTGGGCTGGATGAGAGTTTTCTATGGGAAGATGTCGCAGCCAATAAGGTCATTGGGAGGATGAAGAGGCGTATGGAGATGTTTGGTGGTGGAGAGGGAGGGGCTGTGATCGGGGAAGGTGGTGAATTTGAGACTCTTGCTCTGTCGGGTCCTCAGCCTCTGTGGAAGAAGAGGATCACAATTCAGGATGCCGTCAAGGTATCTGGAGAAGGTGGTAGCGCTTCTGCTTGCTTGACAGGAGCAAGACTGGTCGACTACGAAAAGCAGTCAACAATAGGAGACCTACGCATACCTGACTTGCTCGACGATGAATTCTCCAAGGTGCTTGACCTGCTCCAACGAGCCCAGGAGTACAAATTAGAGATGCCATCGGAAGATCCCAGACCACATGTCGACTGCTGGACTGATGCATGCATCAACGAAGCCGTCACCAGGGACTCGCCGTCTCATTCAGACCTGAGATATCTCTCAAACATCATGTCGGCGCCGTACGGCTCCACAAAGGATCAAACAATCGACATCACCCACGTGATTCGCTACAAGCTTTTCCAACTACAGCTTCCTGCCTCCGCTATACTGCATACCACCATCCTCCTGCGAGACATGTCCTCCTTCGCCACCGTCAATCCAATCTACGCGTCGCTATTCAATGAGCCTAATCCTCCAAGCCGAGTCACTGTGTCCTGCGGTGAGCTTATGCCAAAGGGCATTCATGTTGCTGTTTCACTTGTGGTGGATATCAATCGAGCGGTTGGCCGGAGGCGTGGCTTGCATGTGCAGAGTCGGAGTTATTGGGCACCTGCAAATATTGGCCCATACTCGCAGGCTGTTAGCACACCCCTAGACTTGACGTCCAAAGACGGACAGGAGGCCACGAATGGCGTGAGTTTTGTCCACGTTGCTGGTCAAATTCCGCTCGTACCGGCCAGCATGGAAACTGTAAAGGCGGCAGAGATGCCTGGCCTTAAGACAAGGGACGACTTCATCGGCCAGAGCGTACTATCACTGCAGCACATGTGGAGAATAGGTCGTGCTATGGAGGTCAGCGCTTGGACAGGCGCCGTGGCGTTCATCTCACGGTGCTCAGAGGACGAGGCAGAAAGGCGAGCGAGCATTGCGTGCGAGACGTGGTTCAATATTCACCACGTCTTGAAGCCTTCTAGCAAGGACGATGAAGACGAAAGCGATCAGCCAGAAGAGCAGGACGTTTGGGACATCAAGAACCGGGTAGGCGGTTTGTCTGGTACGCAAGAGGAGCGCGATACTCGGCCACCGTTACCCGACTATACTAAAATCGATGATGATGGCGGTTCATATCAACCTCCCGTGTTCGTCGCAGAAGTTCAGGAGCTACCGCGAGCTGTCGACATCGAATGGTGTAGCACAGGCATTGCGACCACAGACGCGAAGATAACTTACGCCTCCAAAGTGGGTGTTGATGAAGTGCTGGCCTGCACCTGCTCGATCAGATCGTCGCAGAAGTCAGGGACGGACATGCAATACGTTGCTTTCCCTAGTGTAGACCGCGTCGAGAAGTCGGGTGCACTACAGGAGGCTCGCACTGATGCAATAATGGTGTATACGACACGACCTCTTCCAGCTACTTTCTGGCAGAGATGGCCTACTGCTGCACTCGTGCCCTGCTTCAGTATTTGGTCCCGCGATGAAGATGGCCGAACGAGAGGCTACGAAGTGCTTTTGGTCATGAGATCGAATACCAGCGAAGCGCGGTGATTGCCAACAGATATGAAGTCTATCAGAGAGCACCAGCACCTGAATGAAACACAGTCATAATTTCTTGAAGGTATGCTTCATCTATTCGTATCCCAAACGCCACTGATGCAGGTCGTTCGCCAGCTAAAGCATGAATTGGGTATGCAGCGACTTTCCCCTTCTCCCGCACCAACTAGAGCAAGTCTAAAACCTCTCCTTCATCCTCGCGCTCACCGTCCTCAGGTTGTTATATACCTTGCCAGGCGGTGCACCCAGAATCAAACTCACCACCGCCTCCCTTGCCACATTGATCTCCTTGAAGCCACCCAGAATATGAATCTTCTGCTCCGCTACCACAATCCTTGTTCGCGTCGCATTCTCAATAGCGAATTTTGTCTTGCCCTCGTGTCCGCACACACGACCAATGGCGCGCGAGATGTGATCGCCGCTGAGAGTCTGCTTGACGTCCTTGAGCTCGAAGGAGGTGATGTACAGCGAATCGAGACGCAGCATGGCGATAGCGTCTTGAAGATCGAAGCCGAGGCAGAAGGCGCGGATGAAGTCTTCGCCGCGCTGTAGGGCTTCTGGGTCGGATGTGAGTTTCGAGGTGCGGAGTTCGACAGCCTTTTTTGCGACGTTCATGCGCACTTGGAGTTTGAGGTGTTCTACCAGTGCTGTTGACAATCTCTATCAGTATCATTGGATTAGCATAGAGAAGAGAAGCACGCACGCGTGTATATCTGTGTCCAATTGTTCTTCAGTGGGCTGAATCTGTGCGGCGGCACCGCAATCTTCCTCGTCTCCACCTTGGCCAGACTCGCCGCTACGTCCTTCGCGGGCGCGAACTTCGGCCGTCCCTCGTCATCTATCTGCATTGTCGTCTCTTCCGTGCTGGGTTCTTGCACTGCTACTGCCGCCGCTTCATTTTCGCCGCCGGCAGAGGGGTCGAGAAGCACGCCGGCGTCCTCCTCTGTGGGCGCTTCGAGCATGGCGACTTCCTCGGTTTCGGCGAGCGCATCGGGCGCCCGCTGCAGGGCCGTGGGTGCGGGCATGATGTTTGTGTATTGCTGTTTCCTCTCGCACTGCGTCTCTCCAAACTTTTTGTGAAGATCGCGGGCAAACCGCGGGGAATTTTAAAGTGGGTCTACCCAGCCCTATCATGTCCCTGGAGGTATTGGGAGGCAGGTGCAATCGACATCAACCTGGCACCTCGATTTCCTGCTCGAATCGCGATCAGGATCATGGATTGTATTGCCACCTGTGATCAAAGGTAGCATTGACCATGGGCAGGGAAGCCTATCTGATGCGGCTCGCTCTGGTACGTGACGATCCAACAGCCTACTCCCAACTCCATCAAACATCAACAATGACCATCGACCCCAAAGCAAAGACTGACTTGCCAACAGGGCCGCTCAGCTCTCGACCCACCAGAAGACTCAGAAACATTCACCGCCGCCCGAGCGGGCGGCTACACCTCTGCTCTACATCTGCCAGGAGAATCTGATGCACCAACACCAGCACCCGACCCGAATGTACCGCAACGGGACGTCCAACTCTACGATGCGCGTGGCCACCCTTTCAACCCATGGGCACGGGCACGAAGTCGTAAACTCCGCGAGGCTCAAAACGACATCCTTTCCGTGATAGGCGTGACCGAGCGCAAGAATCCTGTCCTCGAGGACGCCTCTTTCCTTGGAGGAGGATCCGAGGACCTGCCTAACAACGAGGGTCACGAAGTTGACCCTGACGAGAATGAAGCAGGTGACTTCATCGGTACGGCCGCAGACTTTGACTACCAATTTCTGAGTTGGTGGGTACACGCCTTGACGAATCGGTTGCTTGTGTTCCCTCCTTCAGATGGGCTGAGTTTCAGAGATGTGGTGAGGATGCAGTGGAGGGGTCTTGGATGGCGAGAGTTCATGTTCGGAGGATTGAGCCCATTCATGCTCGGGCATGTGGTTAGTCCTGAATTGTGGACGGGCAAGATCTTGTACGTGATTGATCGGGCGGTTTTGTCGAGTGTCTCGAGTAGGAAGTGGCGCGACTGGTATGAGAATGTGAGGTTTGCTATCGCGGGGAGGTACGTTTTTGGGCCATGTCTGATTTTACTTGAGTGCTCTCGCTAATGTGCTAACAGTATCGAAGTGGCACTCAATGTCTTCGTGCTGCCCTTTCGCCTGCACTCGATGCTGCAGCTGCTCGGATTCGCACCAGCGAGTTCCTGGCTCGGACTCCCACATCCACGATCTTGGTTGCCGTTCTGCGGATTTTCGCTCATACAGTTGAAGGCGAGCACTATCCCGCTGCTTCCATTCTTCTTGTTCCGACCACTGTCATCACTAGTTCATCAGTACATATTCATGTCGCTCCGCCCAACGATCATGGGACCCCTCGACATTGGACACCGCCGTCGATCAAGCAGTTCCCGGTATGCAGCATCAGTCAACGCAGCACCACTCCTGGAGCTGCCAACAGACCCTACGGTATTGACAAGTACATTCCAACGCATCTTCAGTTCCCTGAGATGGAGTCCTCCACTTCCTCCTTCAAGCACGAGGAGTGCCGAGCCGCCCTTCGGACCCACACTCCGCAGGCGAGAAACATGGCCTGTGGAAGCGCACGCAGCGCCTGCATCCGATATCGACGAGCCAGCACCGGAAGAACAACCGAACGACACCTTGCCACCACCTACACCCTTCCCACGGGAACAAAGCCCTCCTCCACAAAACCAGCAACCGCCTCCACTGACACGCGTAAATACAGTCGCCACACTCGACGGCTCAGGGTCGCCGTCGCACGAAAACGACGCAACCATACGTGTCTCTTCTATCGATCCAGATACTGGGGCTGTGAACCTTGAAATCGGGTTACCAGAGGAGACGACGCTGCTCTACGAGTCACAGGAGCTTGTACTTCACGATGACGATGATAATCTACACTTACTTGACGCTATGGCCGGTGAAATGAGGAGTCGACGGAATAGTAGCAGACGCAGGAGAGACGAGGTAGATCTCCTCTACACACTTCCACACCACGTGAGTCGTCTCGCGCTCGAACCGACAGAACTCCTCGCTAGCCTGTCAAATGGATGGGTGAGCGGCTGGGTCCTCCTACCTATTCGCGCATGGGTCCTGCGTGGTTTGGTGGGCTACGTGTTGCGCTCTCCAGAGGTCTTTGGTGTTGATCCATCTCGCGCCGTTGCATTGCCTGGTCTACTTGGGAGTCAAGGTGTTGCAAGAGGGTGGGCTGGTGATGGGCTGAAGCACGTGGCGTTGAGTAGTTTGCTGGATGTGAGTTTGGGTCTGGCGTATTGGATTGCAGAGTACGCTGTTGTAAGATATGTGGGTGTGGAGTCCTTTGCGTGGGGCACATTCTGACTAGCTTCGTTGTATTGATGGGAGCTTTTGTGATAGCCGGTAGAGCATAGCATAGCATAGCATGGTAGATACCCAATCATTTCGAAGGACAGAAACCATCGGATCATCCGAATGTGCATGCAATTCCCATTGATTGATTGGAGATTTTGTGCTGTTTCTCAAGCTACGTCCTCATTTCCCCATGACCGAATGCCGTGTAATATACATGCAATGGGCGTGGCCGTCCAGCATAAGACAGTCTACCCATCAAGGACGTACGCCTTTCCGTCCATCGGTCCTCATATGCGCCCTTTTTCAACATAGCAAAAACATGAGTAAGGCAGGCTCCCAAGGCCCTCAAAATATAGCCGTTTGCTCCCACCATCACAGCATCTTCCCTCTCTTCAGATTGAACGCGCGCTGGTCCTTCAACCACCTCCTATAGTCCGTCACGCTGCCGATCTTCTCGCCGTAGTAGTCTGGGACGGGATTCTGCATAGACGAGCTCGTGGGGTCAACGCGGAACTTCTTGATGCGCTCGTAGAACTCTTTCTCCTTCTGTAATTCCATCAAATTAGCCTTTCCATTCCTACTTCCGATCTCCAAGAGAATGAATGCTATACGTACCCGCGCAATCTGCCCCCGAATAGCCCTATACCTCAAATTAAACGCCGCATTCCCAAACGCAGGCCCCGCCAGCCATCCAAGCAACGCACTCCCAATGAAAGCACCCCCAATCACAAACGTGGGATCGATGCCGAACTGCATGACGTCGAACTCGGAGGTCGACAGCACGGTGATGCCAATTGCGGCGCCGGCGCCGGCGCACAGGATCGAGGCGACGAGCGAGATGCGCCGGCGCTGCTTGCGGAGCGCGAGGAATCGGTTCCAGGTCAGGGACTCGCCGGCCGTGGATGTGGAGGAGGAGGCATCGAAGGCGGGCGCGGAGGAGACGGCGCGGCGTTGTTGTGAGTGAAGGGTTGGGCGTATCCGCTGACAGATCTGCTGGGAGAGCGGTTTTGATTGTGATGGGAAGAGCACTTGTCGTCTGCTGCATGTGCTGAAGGCTGAGGTCCTTTGGGCGAGGCAGCTTGATGGCTTGGGCACTGCCCGTGAGAGTGTCCGGAGAGGAAGAATCATTGTATGCATGGTGAGAGACATTGAAAGAGAGCGGAGATGTGTACAAAGAAGATGGTGGTGCGTGACGGCAGTGACGTTGGTGCGACTTGCTTGCTCGCGGTGATGCTGTGGAGCTCGGGCCGGCTGCTGCTCCCAGAAGGGGAAATCTTGGCGTTATCTGTGCAGGTCTGCACAACTTCCAGAACATGATCGATTAATTCATTGAGTTATTTAACGCCATCGCGATCAGGTATACAAGAACAGACATCATCAGCCCTGACATAAGAGAAGCCATCACAATCACTCCTTCTTGCCCAGCCTCTGCATCGAAGGCTTGAAGCTCAAGCTCCTCTTCTTCAACTTACTCCAGAAGCCACCACCGGTACCACTCAACGACAACCTACTCGCAGCGGCCGGAGGCCCATCTGTTCGCTTCTTCGTCTTCGCCACAGATGTGGCTGCGTACGGCGTATATGGCAGTGCTGCAGCGACAGAGTACGGTTTGACCTCGTCCTTGCTGAATGAGTCCGCCCAAAATGATGCCGATGAAGCTGGCTCGTGGAGATCATCCCACGAGCTGAAGTCAGCCGCCTTTGGAACAGCAGGACGGTAGGGATTTGCGGTGAAGTCTGGCAGAGGTGGCGCTGGTGGCACATGCACGACCTCATGCGACGTCTCAGACGAGGACACCGGCCTGATCTCGTCCTCCTCAGCACTGATGTGTGGGAACCCGTCCTCCTCATCTATCGAGTTCCTGAATGCTCCTGGCATACTGCGATACTTGTCCGTGATGACTTTGGTTTCTGTCTTGAACAGCCCCTTCTCTTCCTCTCTGTGCTCCCCACACAAGCGCGGAACCGTCCGTCCCTGGCTTTCATAAAAGAAGCGCGAGACCTTGAACTCGTGCTGCGGTCCCTCATCGCTCACACACAGCAGGCTCGCCTGCGCATTCAGCTGGTGGAAACACGTGCTACACCAGTGATGGCCCGGATATTCCTTGGCTACTAGTGTAGAGCGTGATCCAACCTGCAGAATCTTGCCGCACAGCTTGTTCGAGCAGCAGACTACATTGCCCATATCGGGCCAGTCGTCGCGGAAGACGTAGATGCCGCTCACAAACATGGATCTGTTACTCTGCAATTTGAGCTTGTGGCATAGATCGTTGCACTCGTGACTGGAGAAGAAGAATTTGAACCCCTCACGGCCAAGGTTCGTGTCCGAGAGCTTGAAGCGCTGCTCGTCCCGCGTGTGGATTGCTGGGTCTGTGAGGAGACGTCCCACGCCTTGTAGATCGGAAACGAGGAAACGACCGCGCGAGCGCTCGAAGGTGAAGTGGCTGAATGCTTGAGCGGCGAGGTTGATGGGATCATCAGGTTTGTCCCGGTTCACCCAAGACGTATTGTTTGTATACTTGATGTACGTGCCCTCGATCAGCGGCTCAAGGGAGAGGTGTTCATCGCGAGCGGAGGCGCGGCCTTTACTCCTCAGACATGTCGTCACGATGAAGTCGAGCGAGGACTCCTCTCCAACAAGCGCGCTGAACTCAAGGGCAAATGCTTTGCAAAGCGCTTGACATCGCATGTCCTCAGCGAGATGTGCAAGTTTCTTGCCCTGCTTCTTGAAAGACTTGACAACGAATCGGTTTTTGGAGTCCTTTGTGCGGGCGTAAGCAGCGACACGCATGGCGCCCTGCGCAAAGGGCTTGGAGCGCTTGTTCACTGTGAGCTCTGTGATGCTCATCTTGATGTTCTCGTCGTCTTCCATCATGTCGTTGAGTGTGCTGGCACCATGGACTCCGACGTCAGGGGAGAAACCCTCGAGCGTGAGGGTCTCATTGAACCAGCCCTTCTTTTCCCATTGTGGGGCCACCTGGGCGGCGATGTTAGTCACGAGGTCTAAGAGATGCTAATGGCTGCTTACAGTTTCAAGGACCACTTCAGGCGGGGCATTGTCCTCGTCTTCCATGATGGCGCCCATGCCCGAACTCATCAACTTGGACTCAAATTTCGGCTTCTTCAAGCCTGAGCTCCCCGAGCCCGCCGACAGTCGAACCGCAGTCCTCGATGCCGAAGTGGTCACATTCCTCAGCACAAGATGTCTCAGCTTCTCATATGAAGTGCCCAACTCCGCCTCTTCGAATTGCAATTTGGCCTTCGAGCTGCGGAACGAGCTATTGCTCGACAGATAGCTGCTCGAAGCACCGTCAATGAGGCTGCATGACTCTTTGTAGTATTTGTTGGAGGTGTGCAATGTGCAGTCAGAGCCGGCTGCGAGGTATACTTTGAAGAAGTTGAGAGCGCAGCGGTCGGTCAAGTTGGTGATGCGGAGGAGGGCGTAGTTGATGTTGAGTCCGATCATCTTCGTTACTAGGGGCTGATAGTGCAGGCTGTGTGGCTCGGAGCCTGGAGTCGCGTATCTGTCGGACCCATCGCCCTGTTCACCGGATTAGCTGGCGAGAATCAGGCTGTGGAGTGTCCTGCTTACGAGATCGTGATTGACTCGTCCATGAGGTGGTGCATCTGCGATGTGGATGATGCAGCGTGTCTGATTTAGCCTACGCTCGTGTCAATATACATAGCATGGACAGGGGAAAATGTATCGAACTCACCAATTGGACTGCAGTGCTCTTTGCATGCCACCAAGCATATCCTCAGGCGTGTCTCCACCTCCAGTAGCTCGAAGGCCATCGATGAATGACCTGACTTTGTTGACGTCCTTTGTGAAGTCGAGGCTCTCAATATTCGGACTGTCCTGGTGGTCTTTATACCCTACCACAGCAATGCGGACCTCCGCTTCTCCAAGGAATGCAAGGTTGATGTCATTGACAATGCTCTTGACTTGTTCTTTGGCAGCATTGATAGAACCCGACATCGAGGCAGTCGTATCGACCAGAAACAGCAGATCCGTGGAGCACACCTGCTTGAAAAGGCCTGCGTTGATCTTGCGGCCATGGGCATCATCCGAAGAGGCTTTAGCAGCCTCTCGCAGCGATCTGATGCGTGCTGGACTTAGGCTAGATGACTTTGCACCCTCTGCCCTGAGCCGTTGGTTCAACTCTCGCAGTCTCCGGACTTCCTCCTCGGCATCGCGAAGTCGTCGTGCAGCTTCAGTACTGGCTAGAGAGGAGCCGATGGAGCTATGTTTGTCGTCCTTCCGGAGAGAACCCGTCCTCCTCGTCTCAGTAGCACTTGGGCTTGCATACACGGGCAACGTCGCCTCGCTGGAGATGCTTGATACGGTATCAGAAGTGCGATCCGGTAGCGATGAGTGCAAGACGACTTGAGGCGTCAAGGTTGCATCACCTTGAACCAGCTCCTCGACCGCTCTGGCTGGTTGAGTAGAGTAATGCGGAGGTGATGCCATGGCTTTGAGTCTCTAAGCGCTAGAAATGCTCGATGCCTTTATGGGCCTATGATGTGCTATTGCATGGAGTCTTAAACGAGTGATAGGGTATGGTGGGTAATGGCAATTGTAGAACCACCAGATATGTCAAAAAGAAGATCCTCAAAATTATATGGCCATCACCGAGACGGTTATCCGAGTCTGTCTGAAGATAATGAGCCCCGCCGTCAGGCTGAGTTCGACTCATGGTGGGCTTCGCCCTGGTAAAGTGGGCAAAACATTGCACTCGGTCACCAGGTATTCTCTAGCTCCAGATATGTTCCAAAGTATGCAGTGTACGGTCGATCTGCCTTGCCAGTTGTCCATGCCGGAATTCTGAGCACAATGACCGCAGTCGAGAGGTTCCACTAGTTCTCGTGTTCATGCGGCCTCGCTGCCGTGCTTCCACATGCTGAAGAAAGCAAACTTTCTCGCCCGCGTGAGATAGCAGCTGTTATTAGTGAGGGTAGTGTAGACTTTGTCCAGCCCAACGAGCACGTTTTGTCTAGCTGAATGTCTTGTCTAATTATGGTGGGAGATTGTTGAGGTGGATGAGTGCTCTTTGCGTGGGATGAGGCTATGGTCCGTGCGTTTCGGCTGCACGATCCGCTCTTCTTCGAGGCTGTGACCTCGAACGAGTTGACTTTCACAACTTCGCCGAGCTTAAGTTCCGATCTGCCGTCTTCGGAGATCAGCCTCGAGGTGCTGCAATGGATGGAGCATAGCGTTTCGCTTGCGACCCCAAGCAGACCCCTCCCTTCGATCCAACGCACCTCGAGCGAGAAGACCTCGAACATAATACATGAAATGAATCCTCCTTGTGTAGGGCCCAGAACGTCATTGAGAGGGATACACCGCCCCTACATCAATGGTAAGATGGGATGCACTTCTGAGGTGCTGGAATACAGGATTGAAGTCTTCAACAATCTTAATATTAATATTCTGCATTAAGTAGCAACACATCTGGCCAGCGAACGACCTTGGTATCATCAAAAACATTACCAACAACGCCAAGATAGTAACGACATATGAAGCAGATCGACCTCTCAAGAAATATGTGGCCGAACCTAGTAGAAATTGCCTGGCGGCAGTGCAACGAAAGCAGCCGTGACGACCGTTGTAAAGATCAAGCCAAGAATCTGAGACTGCCTGATGATCTTATCCTGGATAAGGCGCAAAGCATCATCCTGCACCCACACACTTTTCTCGTGGATTCTCTCCATCAAAGGCCGCTTCTCGTATTCGGACACCCAAGGCTCATCGGTATATGTGTTGGCTGTGCCGAACGTGTCGAAGCTCTTTGGACGCTTGCCAGTCGAAGTAGTGGCATGAGATTTCTTGCTGCCGATTGACTTTGCGGCAATCGATTGGGCATCGGACAGCGCCAGGGTGGCTTCCTCATCGTCGATGCGCCGAGTGTTGTCCGTGAAGACGCTGTCTGCATCTTCCCATGGCCTGATGTTGCGCACCTTGCCGCTTGCATGTAATATGACGCACAATCCCTTGTATGCAGCAACCATCGTAACAGCTCCGAGAAGAGTGACTGGCGCTGAAAGAATACGGTACCATCGGCTGATTGAGGAGAGCGTCATGATCATGGCAATGAGTAGACCCAGCGCAATGTGCGAGACACCCATCACACGCACGAAGAAGACCTTAGGCTTGTTGCCGTTGCAGATGCTCCAGCGAATGAAGTTCGGATGCAGCTGACCCCTTAGTGTGGCTTCGACCATTGTGTTGACGATCTGGAAGGCACTTGGATGCGTGGTGTGCTGTAGTGCATGCAAGACTGTCGCCTTGTCACGATGAGAGATATTCAACTCTCTTGGTGCATTGGGCGCAAAGTAGTGTGCAATGACCTTCGCGATCTCAGTGCGGAATGGTTGACATGTAACTGTCGCTGGTGGTCAGTCATGTGCTTAGGCTCTTGTCTATGTCAATACTCACAGGCTTGCCACTTGAGTCCGACTTGAGCATTGGCTTCGTCGGTCATTTCAGAAATCGACTTCTGCGACTGGACAGACTTCGAGATAAATGACTCGTAATCACTCATGGTTGGAGACATTGGCGGATCAGCAAACAGTTCTTTGGAGCCCGGCACAAGCTGAGACATGCGGACATCTGAGCCGTTGGCCTTTTCAATGTCGATGTTGCCGAAGGACGCGACGCTGGCTTTCACTCTGGGCTTTCTCTCCTCAGTCATCGCCACGGTGTGCCTCCACTCCGGTGAGAGCGCTTGCTCTTCCTTACGCAGGTCATTGTACCGCTTCGTGTAATCTTGAAGCCACAGGTAGAACTGGAGCGTCTCTGCGTCATGTGCGACATAGACTAGGTAGTCCATGAAGTCGTTGAGGCTGCATGGCTGCAAGTGGTGTCAGTCTCATTGTTCTACTCGTGCTTCCATGGGGCAGGGCAGGGCAGTGACGTGCTGAAAGGGCACAGCGATATAATGTCCCGTGCCCTTGCATGTGGAGGACTGATTCAGATTCTGGGGCACGCACCGGCAGGCACTCGTTATTGATCACTCGATCAAACGACAGCTCTGGAGGGATTGCATTCTTGTTGTTCTTCGTTCTCTCGACATACTTCTGACAATCCTCCTGGTTGATCGGACCGGCGGGACGGTCCACGTAGTTCGGGCGCCTATAGAAGAGAATGGACATCTTCACAGATGTGGAGGTGACGCACAAAGGTCAACGAAATGAAGTGATTGTGATGAAGTGAACGTGTGATGCAGGCAAATGAGTGGAGCCTGAGTTGACAAATATTGAAGGAGTGCGACTTCCTCAAGACATATATGCACGATCCTTCCCAAGCTGCTGGCTCACGGGACGTTCAGGATTCGCCTTCCTTAATGTCCTCATCAAGCAGATCTACGCCCCTAGTAATTGGAATAAAAGCCTGCCATGCTGCGGGGACATGTGTACGCAAGCCACGATTCAGCATTGAGGAGTATTGACAAACGAATGTCACCCAATCATTTCGCTTTGCTGCAGGTACCGGCACTAAGGAGCGTAGATGAGATGTACCAAAAGGTACAAGGCCAACGGTATCCTATCGAAACGTGTTGTGGAAAGCCAAAAGACGCGGGATGTGGAGCTGAGCCGCTATCGAGAAACAGTCCACACGTGCGCTCACTCAGCTCAAACGTTGAAGAAGCTCGGGCATGAATACTCGTGCAAATCTTCATCTGCTGCCAGACGAATGCTGTCTGGAGATGCCCTCCGAGGGCTGAATGATCAATGGTTCAAGAGAGCTCTCATGCTCGCTTGAGCAGCTGTCCGCCATCATTGACGCAGGTACCGCGCAGAAGCTCGGCTATCCGCATAGGGCATGCATACATGAAGCAGTCCCCGGTAGTTAGCTGAAGTAGATGCCGCTAGTTCTCTCTCGCTAGCATGTACGACGGTACGGAGAGTATGCAGGTGACTTTTTGGCGGGCCGAATGTATGCAACGTCAAGGGGCCTGCATCGCGACGGGGAAATTCAAACAACGTTGTCGAAAGGAGTCAATGCGCACCGAAATCTTTGATTGATAAAGCCGTGTTGATCACCATAGTTTTTGAGAGCCCGAAGCCAGTGATCAAGACGTTTGGACGGAAATGTGACGAGTCGATTTTGTCGGATGTGGGCGACGTTACGGAGTGCCGTCCGCAAATTTCGACGTCCAATCTTACGGGCCCCATCGTGGGCCATCAAGCCTCATCCGCTTGCGGGAACGGGAAGGTCCGGAAATGGTATCTCTTGCGGCTCGTTCGCTGGCTTGCGCCGAAAGCTTCTTTGGAGAGGCCAGACGGTCCAGATCTTTTCACCATCAGCCGCAGCATTGTCAAGTCTTGCTCTCCTCAAATCTCGTCTACGATGACTGAGCTGATGACTTGGTGAGAGAAATGTTTCACGACTGTCGAGCGTTCTCTGTCAGTTGCCGTCCAACGTGACACTCGTGACACACGGACAATCTGATTGACACCTTGGCATGACCCAGAAGAAGCAGAGTGGTGGCTGAAATGGCGATCTTCAAAGTGCTATCGCCGGATGAAGAGATCATGGCCAGATCTGGTAGATGGTCAATCGATCTCTGAGAGGCGCGCGGAAAGCGCACAAGCTGCGATGTTTTTGACACAGAAGTATTCACAGTTCGGCATAGCCTAGCCATCATCAGAAGAACTATTGAAGCCATCTTGTCTCCCCACGCTCTAAGCATCGCAATACTCCGTACACTCGGAGCTTTCGCTTTTCCTCATCGGAGGTTATTCGATATTCAATAATGATGAAAAGCTTGGATCACGATGCTATTCTCCTGCTCCCCAGATCGCTTTCCCCTGAAGAAAATCAATCGTGAACTCCTGGTCGAAAGGATGCCAATGGAGCAATTCGGCCAGATGATCACAACCCCGAGCATGGACTCCCAGGAGAAAAGCGTTATCGATTATCTCGCAGCCCAAAATGTTGGTACGACCACGCATGGGCGACAAGACATGACCGAGCCGAAGAATTGCTTCAGGTGTTCAACATGACTCGAAAGATGAGAGCAACGAAAAGAAAGCCGGGAATAGTGTGATTCAACTCATCATTGGTCCGTCTTGCCAAACACCAAACCATCGCTAATATCTACAAGAGTGAAGAAGAAAATCAAGGACTACAGAAAGCCTCTCATCGGCCAAATTCCAGGCTCGGTATGATCACTGGCCCATACTTCACTGCACCGCCATAACCTCCATCCCCTTGGACCATGAAATCGATCGCCAAGCTGAGCTTCCCCTGTCCCTGACTGCCTGGTGCTGACCCGAATCCTTGATTCACGACCTCTGGGTCGAAGGCCACACATGCAACGTAATTTCTGCGTCCCATCAGACGCTTCAGCTCTCGTTGCTGCCCATTCACGTCCTGCCCGAAGATCTCCATCATGTCCTCCTTCGTGTCTGATGGCGTGTGCGTGCTCCTGTGTCCATTGGCGGGCACATACAAAGGCTTGTGCGAGTGCAGCAGCTTGAGCATGTAATTTGATGGAGGAGCATTCACAACTGCTGAAGAAATGATCTGGTACATGGTCTTGTGATCTTGAGGCTTCGCCGGGTCATGGACAAGACCAGCGCCACAAGCATTGACCTGACCGGAGAAGAATGTCATGCGAAGCGATTTGTTGTGAGCTATGCCTTGGAGGGTGCGAATCAGGTATGTCCGCTCAAGGTCCTGCAACATGATTAGCATGGTGATGAAACCTTGGGCATCAGAATTCTCACCTTTGACTCGTGCGTCCACTGATCACGCAGTTCATCGATAGGACCGATTTCGCCGAACGGGTTGATGACACTACTCATGAGCCCAGACTTGCCAACCGCCTGTTTGACCGATTTGAATCCTTCACCGACGACTTCTTTCGCGCCAACTATGCCTGCGACAGAACCTGTGACCTTTCCGAGCATGTTGAAAGCGCCTGTAGCAGCCTTCTTACCAGTCGCGACCGTGCTGGCAAGATGTTCCATCGAATCCATTCTTGGATAGATCAGTGGAACTGGGACCATGAGAATGCAATGCTGAACGCTTGGTGGCAGCACTGCAATCTTCGGGAAGAGACCTTGGTAGGTTGGTCCTGCCATGACTTGATGTGGATTCCTCTCGGATCTTGTGTCAGGGCCAACGACGACGACGGACGGACCAAGGTACTTGATGAAATGCCAGCCTGTGCCGGTGATTGTGAAGAGGTCTAGATCATTATTCACGTTGCGAAGGATGTCCAGAGTCGTATGGTGCTGGAACAGCAGGTACATCTCGATACCGATACGTCCGATGTTCTTGAACATGTTCGAGAACTGCATGTACTCAGGATAGGAGCCAAAGCCATCGAAGCTACGTAAGTTAGTCGGTGTTGCAGTTGTACAGGCGCAAGCTTTGACTTACATATCATGGTCGTCCAAAGACAGCACATTCGGTATCTGAGCGAAAGCTTCTCGAATATGCGGCTGGTCGAAATGGCTTGAGTAGTAGTGGAAATACGCGTGCGTAATCTCATCCTCGTGTTGAGGAGTCCAAGCTGCAGTCTTGCGATTGTCCTTGCCGCTCATAGCGGTCCATTGTCTGAGTAGTGGTAGCTCCTTCCACATGCGATCAGCATAAATCTGGTCTCCGAGTCCAAGCTGCACGTGGAAGCCATTGCACTCAATGTGCTTCTGCAAGATGTCTTTCCACATGTAGCCAACTCCGCCAAGCTTGTTTCGCTCATTTGCATTGACGTTGAGCGCAAAATCATTGCCCGAGTGCGCGATGAACCGCCAGCTCGTCTCATAGCGGCCAGCAATTACGAACTCGTATCTCGTACAACCCAGATGCGATGTTACTGCGTACGTCCACTTTGAGCTCTGGTCGTCCATCTTGAGGTCGATGTCATATCTGTAGAACATCCACCTCTGGTGACTGTAAATAGGATTTGGTTTGAGCTGCCGAGGATTGGGCGAAAGGTCCACGCTTTGATGTATGTGGATGGTTGGAGGTTGTGGTGCATCGGTCACGAGTAGTATTGAGCCTAGCCAAATACCGCGTTCGATGTCCATGTTGGTGTAACGTAAGTAAGGACCAAAATAGACGCCGTTGGTGGGTGCTACTTTGTATGTCTCCACGCCTGCTGTGGGTGGTGGACCTGTGAATCCAGCCGCGGTCGGCGTCGCGATACTAGCCATGCTCATATACGTGTCTGGGCGGAACGTCGCTGTTTGTGGAACTGGGAAGCCAGGAGATGCTAGAGGCTGCTTGAATGTGGATTGAGTTGGGCTGACAATTGTGCCAGTCGGTGACATGGGCTCGTTCAGATTCAAAGGCGTTGGCCCTTTAGGAAACTCCCACTGCGTTGATTGCGTCGGCAGGTGGATGTAGTAATATTGTCCGGACTTTGGATCCAGATGCGCGATCCAGCCTTCGGGCAGAGGTGGAGGTGAAGCCGGGCCAGGACCTGGGGGAGCAGGTGAGCTGTTCTGCACAGCTGCAGCAGAGGCCACAGCAGTAGAAGTAGATGAGTGTGCTGGTGAAGGTGAAGCACCCGACTGGGCTCGTGGATCATTCGCAAATGCTGGATGACCCTGATTCGCTGCTGCCGTCGCTGCTGCAGAAGTGGATGCGGAAGGTGCGGCCGGCGTAGGTTGAGCAACGTTTCCTGCTGCTGCTGCCGCTCGCGCCTTCTCATTTGGATAGCCCTGCGCAGTTGTGGCGCCATTCGTCACTGTGTGGTACGCAGGTGGTGGCTCCTCGCCGACGTTCATGCGGCTGAAGTCGTGTTCGAGTGCTTGTTCGCCCGGTCGATTCTGCGAAATGCCAGAGGCAACGGAAGGTGGCGAAGATACACTTGGCGGAGACGTACTCGGCGGAACCTCATTCATGCCTTGGTAGACCGCTGGCGGCCCATGAGGCTGCGATCCTGGTGCCTCAGTCGGCGTCCACGGACGTCTTGGTGGCTGTGCACCTGCCTGTGTTTGCGTTGGAGGTGAGCTGGCTGACGGTCGTGGCATGCCTGGGTACTGAGCAGCTCTGGCGTTCGCTGCTGAGCTGGCCCCAGCGGTTGGCGCACCACCAAGACCAGCTGCAGCGTAACGTGCCTCAATTCCTCCTCCTGATGGCGGTATGATTGGCGTCTCCGGTGGAGGCGGCGAGCCTCTCTGCGCACGCGTAGTCATGACTGACGCTGTGGAATCCATTCGTCCGATACCTGCTCCTGCCGGGTTCGGTATACTGAGACCGCCGGGATTTGAAGGTTGCGCGCTTCCACCAGCAGATGGAGGTGGCCAATACTGCTGGTGGTAATCCGGAAATGGGTTGACACCACCTTCCGAGGGGCGCCGCTGGTCGCTCGCAGCTGCCTGACCAACACGGCCAGGGGCCCTTTGGAAAAGACCATCCTTGCTCGAGTCTGGACCTGCAGGAACGTTCGCTGGCGATCCTGTAGAGGGTGAAAGAGAGGCCGGCACGTTGCCCCTCCTTTCCCCTACCGAAGCACTTGGCCCTGAGCCATGCGACATGTTGCTCGCATAACCGGCCGCAGTGGGCCTGTTTGGGTCGCTGGCACTGAACTTTGCTCGAGGCGACCCCACGCCTTGAGACGGCCTCCTCCTGTCAGCGCTCGATTCTGGAGTTGTGCTTGCTGGCGGCGCATATGATGTTGGGTACGGTGGGTTGGCGGAGCCTGATCGTGAATCAGGATATGGCAGCGGGCCTGTCGGCGGCTTCGAAGTAGGCGCCGGAAAAGCGGGCTGTGCTCCTCCTGCTTGTGAGCCTGCAGAAGGGACTCGAGGAGGTGGTGTGGAGGAAGCGAAGGTCGAGGACTTGTTTATGCGTAGTGGCGCCACTGTCGACTCTTCAGGCGTTGCCGCTGGACGATTCATAAATAGCTCTTCCTCAGGTCTTCCATGCTTTTGCTGCGACATGATGGATGCCCACTTTTCTGGTAGGGGCTTGAAACCTCCTGGAGCGCTTCAAGGAGCTTGAGATTCGAAAATGATGTCAAATCAGGTTTGTATGCTGCTGCCCGACAGTCAGACGCGGGGCATAGCGGGATAGTGCAGGTCAAGCAGAAGGAAGCAGCGCAAACACTGTGCAAAAAGATCTTCAAGATACTTGCAGGATGTACAGGTGTTTCACGATATATGGCCCATCCTGCGACCACGCCGCAAGCTATAAGAAGGTGAACATTCGCCGTGCATTAAGCGCCGTCAAATGACATAGAGCACATGCGGCTGTGAAGCACGATTGGCGACCAGGCATATAGCCAATCAGCGCGTGCATAGCCGAACCGCTACTAAGGCGAGGCTTGGAACAGCAGCAGGGTCTCACAATTGGTCATTGAATTGTGGAGTTGGCTGTGAATTCATCACCTCAAATGCCATGATGGAGGCGCGAGTTGCGCGGCAGCCGGAAGCGAAGTAGACGTGGACGGCCCTTGGTGTAGCGTACCGGCAGAACGGGATGAGTCTGCCATATCTGAGGTCGAGCCGTTGTAGGCCTCAAGTCACGCATCCTGGAGCTTTGAAGTAGCCGCAAGATATCCGAGTCTTCGATATTGAACAACAAAGAGTTCGGATCCGCAGTTGATGGACTAACAATATTGTGATGCTGGCCTGGAATTCACCACGCATCTGAAATTGCAGAGTAGATGGACGGTGCCTTCGAGCCTGAGGTGTCGACACATCAAACCTCAGATTCGCACGCTTTACACTGATTCTTCACAAGCGCTGAAGCAAGATCCTGACGCGAACAAACTCTTTTGCTCTTCGTCTAGCCATACGGTAGTCATGGCCGCTCCAAGTTCAGGTCCTGATCTTACGAAGGCTTCCACTGAAGGTTAGAGTTGCGACATTCGGACAACAAGCAACACTAACATTGACAGCGGCCACGAGCTTCGTAGATGCGTACTACGCCACTTTAGCAAACTCACGAGACAACATCAATCTTTACTATACTCCGGCAGAACCTGCCAGCGATGTTCCGATACCCGATATCCTGTGGAATGGAACTTCCTTTGCTGATGGCACGGCATTCCAAAAGCTCTTCACCGAAGAGATGCCCTCCCATCTACATTATGACGTCTCCGCTGTTGACTGCCAAGTCCTGAATCCGAGGTATTCTACGGACTCCAAGATACGAGCAGACAAGAATTTCTCGATGCTCGTGACCACGAGTGGACATCTACGACTTGAAGACCGCAAGACAGGCCCGCTCAAGGATTTCAGTGAGACCTTTCTCTTGATCCCGAATGTCGACAAGGCTGCAGTCGGAGCTGCGAAGGGTGCAGCGAGCCGGAGGCGGGACTGGCTGATACAATACCAGAATTTCAGATACGTTGTGCACCATCAACCTGGACTCATTGAGGGTCAAGTGGCCATGGACGTGGAGTGATTCAGCTACCGATGATAGAGCAATACGGCGATCAAGACCTTGGAAGATGAAAGTTGAGCCATAACCGTTCTGGAGAAAGCTTTCAATAGCGAGGGACGCGACACTACCAAAAACCAAAGACCATCCGCCCAGATGTGACGCCATGCTGAAAGCATTCAAGATACTACTTCCTCCCGAGTCTAGGCCGTCAAAGATCGTTACAGTCGTCATTTCGTGGCTGTTGTCACATTCTATCCGATCCAAATTCAACGAAAGATCAAGCTTCCAGAAGCAGAAGCTTCGCAACAAGTCGATCAAAGAAAATTGTCACATCACTTGTAACGAGGGACTCCTTGCTGCGATCCATCAAGTAGGGCCTGGCTCGTTTGATCGCTTCTCGGAGCTGAACAACGAGCTGTTCACCGGCTCTAAACGAAGGGCTGGTCGATATATTTGGGAAAAGTTGGTCCGCATCGACGGTGCTGAGCAGCCTGTCCCTATGGCAGTTTGCGAAACAATTCTTGTAGAACTCCAAAAGATCAACCATTCCATCGATGTCATCGCTTGAGGGCCTAGCGGGCGTAGCCGAGGCGTCGCCATCCTGTACAGCATGGAATGGCGCCCTCTGCGTCTTGTGCTGGACGCTTTCGATCGCCATGAAAATGAGTACGAAGGCCGAAACGATGACTGGGAAGTGCGAACAGTGTTTGTTCAAACACTCCATCTCAAGAGTAGCCAGAACCTCTTTCATGTATTCGGTAGCGAGCTTCGAGAAAACATCGCCAAGCTGGCCTCGAATGAAGCACGGGACCACAGCACTTTCGTGGATCTGTGGGCAGAAGAATCGATCAAGGACGTGACGGCTGTCGGCGTTGGGCGAAAGACGGATGTCGCCACCAATGTGAATCAGGTTCAGCAATTTGAAAGCCTGGCCAAGCATTCTCTTCGCTGGTCTCTGTCGTTCCGTCAGTATGGGTCTTCTGTCATATTTGATCGCACCGACCTCTTCAAAGCTCTCCCCTAGCTTGCGATAGAATTTATAAATGTCCTTCAGAACAACCAAGGGGCTATTGAAGACGGGGAAACGGGCAAAGTAGTCTGGGTTGTCGACCATTCTGCCCAAGTGTTCATCAACCGCCGCTTTGAGACCACCTGGACTGGTCAAGAGGGCCGGGAACACCCAATGTTTCTCCGTGGCTCTCTCTGATGGAGTGTGGTGTCGGCCAGACCACTTGTAGACGACATGCTCGTGTCGAAGTTCGCGTGCGAAGATCTCGTTGTTGTATGGACTCGCTACTTGCGCAGACCATACGAATGGCTCTCCAAAACCGAATGAAAGATATACGGTGAAGTGCTCTAGGGTTCGGAAGTTGACGCCGAAGTCTGTGCCCAGCAACCGCTTTCGTGGAAAGATATGGCCCCTCAGGACTTTGTCAGCGATGTCGCTCAGACTCTGACCACGGCAAGGATGATGGATGAGGTTGGCTTTGTAGTAATTGATGCACTGTCGGCACGGGATGCCCACGTCACACTGCATCCGTCAGCGCATTTCTCTAGGATTACTGATTGCGTATCTCACCTTGGCTTTCCGCGCTCGACAGCTGGCACATGCCTTGACATTCCTCATGTGTGCAGTGCTGAGTCGCTGAGCATGGTTCAATGGGCCCCTTCGTCCTCGCGGTCGCTTTCCACCTAAAGTTGCGGTTGGTGCAAGTCGGTGTGTCGTATCGTCCGCTCGGTACTCGATAAGGTTGAACGGCGAGGTGCCTAGATCACTTCTAACGATGTCTTGCTTGGGAAACTGCATGGGCTCCTCCACTGCTGTGTCAAAAGATGCAACACTCCCAGGCATGCTCTCAGTTCGTGACATGGAGGTATATGAACTGTTGAGGCTGCCATGGCTGAGGAACGACATCTCAGCAGTGCTCGTGGGGCTCATGAAGGCATTGTGGCCTTGATGACTTCGGGCTGGAATATCGACAGGGCTGGAGAAGGAATGGACAGGAGACAGCTGGGAGGGAAAGGGGCTGTTCCAAGCAGCGGCAAAGTCTCGAGCAGAACACGGGTCCTCTGCGAAACCAGGCTGGAATGACTGATGGGGAGATTGTAAGAATGGGCTGAGATGCCCATACTGGAAGTGATCTTGGCTTTGGAACGGGTTGACTGAAGGTCTTTGCGTTTGCTGGTATAGGACAAAGTCCGGGGACGTCGAGAGGCGACCATACGAGTCTGCTCCCTGCTGAATATGATTGAAGATCTCAGCGTCAGGTAAATCTGCATATTGCATATTCCCATATCCCCGGACATCGTCTAAGTCAAAGAAGAGCTGCTGCTGAGCTACATGGTCTTTATCGAAGAAGGCACGTTCCATAGATGGAGTCTATATATCATCAGTATGTTGCATGCAAATGAGAAATGCGTTCATACATACGAGTGCTCCTACTGCAAATCGCCTCGAATCGCCAAATTGTACGGTCGCCAACTCGGATGAGGCTGGGCTTGCCGAGGTCTGCTTCGTTTCGCAGACGAGCAAACGAGGAATTGGTTGCAAATGTAGAAGAGTTCTGTATTCAAGTGTAAAAGTCTAAAAGGTACGAACACTTCGAACAAAATATCGAGCAAGTTTTAGCAATTGAACAGCGCGTCCAAGGTGACTGATATGGTCTTGCACTGACCATAAGGCTGAGCGGCATGGGATGATGCAAGCAAGGTCACGCTTCACTTTGTCGTCCGGTGTCTGCCTCGCGGTAGTTCGCAATTGGAGTCCGTGCCGTCGCCTTTTACCCGCATTGCCCAATCGCAATCGGTCTTTTGAGCATTCATCACAAGTCAGGCGTTGTGAAATCTACAGTTCGAACAGTGTCCCGATGCCCCGCAGCAAGGACTCGCGCACTAGGCTCCAATCCAACGCATCTCGGTCGACCTGAAGGAGCAAGTACAGCGCTGTTCTCCGTCAGTAAGCGAGTCACAAGCTGCGTCAGACCCTAGATCTGCATCTTGAAAAAGTATCTAAAGGATGGCACGGAATGTTCCATGCATGTAGCAGCGGCACATCTCGTTCCAGTCCACCGGTGAGAAGCGCTAAGCTATATAATCGATGCTGACAACTACATGTCACTGACTGGGAATGGTCCCCATACAAATGATTTATCTCCGATCAGCCGCGTTTTGTCGAGACTGAGCAACGCATCTTGCGGAGTGAGACGGCGGACCCCAACTACCGGCTGCGTGTCCGGAGGCTGATTATCTGCAGAATTCGCGACTAATGCACTTGACATCAACCCACGCGATGACAACGGAGAAGGGATATTGATATCCGCCCCACCTACATGAGGCTCTGCTATCGGCCTCAGTGGAGACACTTGTTCAGCTGACGCTCTCTCAAGTCTCTTGGCCTCCTCGCCCATGTCTTCGCGTAGCACTTTGGCCTGCCGTCTGAGGATAACCCATAATTTATATTTGTCAAGCTCGTGATGGTCTTTGCTTCCGTCGGCTGACTCCGCTTCATCTGCTCGCGCAATCTGCAATAGTGAGGCGATGAACAGCTCTTGCATGTATGCGAAGGAGAAGTCTTCGGTAATGTCGGCCACCGCAGGACACATCTCATCTGGGAAGTCAATTGGCTTGCCTTGCAGCTTCCGTTGCCAGAACTGCGCGTACATGGTCCGTTCAGACTATGAAACTTCAGTATTGCCCAGGCAGAATATGCCTCATTACATACCTTGCTCGGAAGCGGGAACAGGTACTTCCTGTCAAACCTCGATGGTCGCTTCGTGAGACCCGGATCCAAGCGATCGAGGTAGTTCGTGGAAGCAATCATCATGATGCCATCGTTGTTTGCAACACCATCGACCTACTTGATTCAGTATGTTGTTTCCTTGATCAAAATTTACCATTGAAGCTCACCTCGTTGAAGAAGTACGCTCTCGTAGCAGGCGTCACAATGGTATCAATATCCTCAAATATCAGGAGGCATGGCGATTCCGAGCGTGCGAGCTGGAAAACTTGCGCGATCATATACGTGGCTGGCGCCGACTTCACGTAAAGACAAGGAATTTTTGCCTTTCTCTGGTACATCGAATGCATCAAGGCCTTGATAGATATTGTCTTACCTGGAACATGTCAGTCGCCTAGTCTGCCACCAAAATAGACGTGGAGCTCACCATTGCCAGGCGGACCATGAAAGATCAACCCACGCTTCCATGGCACGGAATACTCTTCATACGTATCCTTCGAATCGAAGAAGGTCTCGCAAACAGAGACAAGCTCTTTCTTCATCTTGTCGTCCAGGATGACTTTGTCCCAGGAAGCCTTCTGGACTTCTCGCCACATCTCGGTGCTCTTCGTCCAGTATCGGTCGAACACATAGAGAGCGTCAGGCTCAATCGACATCCACGACCCAACGGCCGTCAAGAGCGTGTCGGTGATGCGACTATGGCCTTGCATCTTCTCGCCACCACGGGGCTCTTTCAAGATATATTGCATCTCGGAGAATCCAATCCTCTACGCACAATCAATCATGTCGTCCTCTGCTCGGCGGTTTCGAATACTCACCACAACGTACAACAAGAAGTCTTCTTGGCTCCAATGATACCTGTACCGAGCAAAGAATGGTGCATCTGCAAGATACCCTCCACCGCCACCACGCTGCTGAGGCGGGATGAAACCCCTCCATCTGAGGACGACCTCATCATCAAGATCGAGTTCTGCGGTTGCATAACCTGCTGCAGAAAAGTGGAGGAGGTTTACGTTGCTGCTCGGCACTGCACTGTTGATCAGGATGTCAGTCTTTGATTCTACACGAGCACATGACAGCACCGGGCTTTGCCACTGAAAAGCGCACACCCCGAGCACGAGCTGAAGCTCATATACTATCTCTGGCTCTTTCAAGTGCCAAGAGAGAAGGAAGAGAGCAGCATTAATCGTCAAAGTGTAGTAGGGAGGTGATTGTGGAGAGCACTCACGTGACTATCAGCTCAGGGTGCTGCGATCTGAGAGCCGAGATCAATTGGATATCGAGATCAGCAACTTTTGCAGAGTTCAGATCCTGATATACTCCAAAAAGACCCTTAGCATCGTGAGCACTTTGGGATGAGAAGTCCAAGGCGGAGAAGCGTTCGAAAGTGTCGGAATCCATCGTGACGAGACAACCAGCTACTGTGAAAGTCAAGACGACCCAGATGATCCGCTGTGTATTCTGGCGAAGTAGAAGATAGTTTTTGTGATGTTTGGAAGAAAGAATATACTGTCTCTATGATGGTGCTCCGCCTTGTTTGTTGGGTGCCTTGAAACCGATCTAACCTGGAAGGGAAGCTAGCCGTGAGGTCACCTTTCGATTCGATCGCACGAAGAAGGCAGCAACGAGGGACCGGCGCATTTGGAGGTAGCGTGGTGATCGCCAGTTCATCGTACTCGATGTCCTCAGACTCACTCATGCCGTCCTGAAATTGTTGAACATTCACACTATGCTTTTCTTTCTGCCGTTCCCCAGCTCAATTGCCCGAAATAGCGCTCTGTGATGGGCTATCGGCCAAAGAGATCTGCTCTCATTCAGAAGATCAAAGCGACCGTTGATTCAATATAGGGCAAGTGGTATATAACATGATACAAGCACACGTTGCCTCCCAAGCTTCAATCCAGCTCTTGAAACATTTCTGACCTGCCAAATAGTTGTAGTAATACGCTCAAGATCGTGCGATCGTGTCATTCGTGAATCAAAATTCAATCGTGAAAGGCGAAGATGCCGCCGCATTCGTAGTCCGGTCGATATTTTGTCGTTCTCATGGTCCAGCATCGATTACATGAATGCCTTTGCGACCTTCAACAGGCTGCCCATCGAATCGCCGAGCCCGCTGTCACCTCCTCCGTAATCATCTCCGTAGCCCTGGCTGCCGTAGTACCCGCCACTTCTGCTTCCCATGCCGCCCTTACCTTGCAAGAAATCAGGCAGCCGAATGCCAAATTGTCTTGCAATGCTCGCCAGTACTCCACCGGAGATCAAAGGCATGATCACGAAGAAGAAGAGCTTCGCTGGGTTGCGCCGCGCATAGTAATATAGTTCTCGGAACAGCTGCTTCAGCTTGTGGATGAGGCGCTCGATATAGCCGTCGCGTGGTCGTCTCTTGTAATATGAGCTTGAGCGGGAGTAGTGTGAGGAGCCGCGAGAGTGCGCCGAGCTCGAACGATAGTATGAAGGCCGTGAAGAATAGTGTCGGCTTGATCTTGAAGATCCGCCCATACCAAACCAGCCCATGTTTGCGATTGCGAGGAGTTGGCGGCTTGAAACTGTGATCTGGTGATGTAGGGAATGCTCTCCAGTACTATGAATGCAATGGTGGAGTACAATTGTTGAAGCTTGCGTACACAAGGCTTCTGGGATTCAGGATGTATGATATGGAGATCTTTTCACCGCATATTGAAAAGGCTGGGGACGGCTCAGGGCTGGGGACGCCAATCATGCCCGTGCTTCAGCTGTGCAGGGATGCAGCCGTTCTCGCCAAGGCTGAGATGGATGGCTGCAGATCATCGTATCCATGCGGGCTCGATCCGAACAGGCTGAGCAATGCAGACTTACAATCTGAACTATAGCTCAAGTGTCTATCCGATCTTCGGAGAATTAACAGCTCTTCTATCACGACAATGATGACTATTGCAGCACGACATGCGCCTGTCAATGCGGGTCTAACAATGCGCCCTGCCGATCTAGAAAGGCACGCAACGTGAGTGGCTCGGGACGAACGCCAACCAAAAATCCGGATTGTGAAAGCAGAACGTGAGATGACTTGGTCATCATGTCGACACATGATAGGGCGTATGAGGCATATGAGTATATGAAGGAGTCTTGCATGAGCTTGCTATGGTCATAATACCATAGTAAACACTCAAGATACCACAATGGCAGGCGTCGTGCCAAAGACCGTCGGCGAGCTCGAATTGTCCAAGCTCTTATCGACTCTCGAAGCAGTCCTGGATCCCGAACTCTATGTGTTCGTCACTCTACCGCCGAAGACATCTCCTCCTGTCGAGCTGAGCATCCAGATGCTATTTCAGGAGCGAGAAGGCCTGACGGTGATTGCAACGAAAGCTTCAGCCATCGAACACGGACTATCTTTCACATTCCCATGCCGGATGATTACTCTGGATGTCCACTCAAGCCTCGAAGCAGTTGGTTTCATAGCGGTCATTGCGACTGAGCTAAAGAAGTTGAAGATTGGTGTCAACCCTGTCAGCGGATATTTGTGAGAATTGAGTCTTTGCATGGCTTCTTGAGGGGCTGCTGACAGTGATACAGCCATGATCACTTATTCATTCCCGATGGCCGGGAGAAAGAAGTGATGGCGATGCTGAAGGATATAAGACAAAGAGCGAAAAGTGGTTCGTTGGTTTGATGCACACAACGAACATGGGAGCTGAATATTGACAGAAAGCGGGCCGCTCCTGCCTCCACTATAGGAGAAAGGTAGGCGATTTCGAAATCCTGGTCTCGAAGACGGACCAAAGACTGTTCAGGGAAGTCAAAGCTGTGAGTCCCTCTCGTAGTACTGAGTCCACGCATCCGGTATGCTGATCATCTGGGTCGGTCAGGAAGCGAAATATTGATTGGATCCAGCACAGATAATGAGCGAACGCATAATGATCATGGGCAACATGTCACGCATATTACGCTTACTATACGCATATAGAAGCAGGGACAATGCGATGGAAGCATTTGATGATTTCTTTTCAAGCAACCGACCCATGAACTTTTCCGACCATCTACTTCACATTCCCAGCTAGTCTACTGTGCATCACCCAGATGTTCGATAACTCCTAGTAATCAAGCTCGGCGGGCTCGCGTGCCTTTGCCATTGCGCTAAAGTCGGGCAACGCGCGGAATGAAGGCACCGCAGGCGCGACCTCGACCTCTCCATAGTCCATCACGGCCCTGGCGTGCTTGGAGCTACTTAGGCCATCTCTCACGGCCATTGGCAGCGCCTTGCTGACCGTGTGATCATCTCGGACTTCAGGCACCTCGCCATCACTGTTGTCTTCATCATCTCTCGTCTTCAAGCGCATCTTGACACCAGTCTTGGACGTTGCTGCCTCATGATCATAGACCCAGCGTGGCTCGCATCCTTGAAATTCTCTCAACCACTCCATCTGCTCAAATGCGAAGCGTGCTGTCTCGACGCTGGCGAACTCGACTGTGATCATGTTTCGTCCTGCTTCTTTCTTCATGGTCTTGTCCACAATCCAGCCAGGCTGCATGAAGCCATAGCTACGGCCGGCAAGGATCTCATCGAAGCGGTCGGCAGGCACAAGGCCTGGCTGCTGGAAGCGGATGCGGCGTGTGAGAATGCGACCAGGTGCCATTGAGTATGCGCCGCTGAAGAGACAGGATGGGTAGGTTGGCGTCTCCGAAAGCTTGACAACTGCAGTGCGTCCACGAATGACCAGGCGTTCGTTGGAAATGTCGAAGACGAACTGCTCGGCTGAAGTATCGAGAGCAAAGATCATCATGGCCGTCATAGTCTCAAGAGTACCAATTGAACCATCAGCCTTTCTACCTTTCATGCCCATGGTGGGCAGCAGCTTGATCGACAGCAGTGGCGCATCTCCAACTCGAGCCACGATTTCGGACACATCAGCTTGAGGTGGCAGATTGTAGACCATGACGGTGCGCATGTAGTTGTTCGCATCCTCGACAGGGCTGTAATTGACGTCTTCAATGTTCCACGGTGCAGACTTATTCGCGTTGTAGCGGAACGGCTGAAAGTAGTTGAAACCCTGTCCTCCACGATGGCGTGTGCGATGTACACCACGAGAGTCTCGCATCGACTCGAAGGACGTGTTGGGGTCAGTATCGTTTGAGATTTGGTGTCCGGCCATTGTGACATCTGGAGTTGGCAACTCAGCACTCGAGTGAATCTTGTTGTCGCTCGATACTGGATAGCTGTTTTCATCCGAAGTCTCTCGCTTGTGCTTGGGAATGTCAACGGGCTCGCTGTGAGCGATGGCGTCCCGCGTGCGCTCGCGGAACTGCACAGCAGGGATCTTTGAGATGAGAACCGGGACCACTGCTGGAGACATGATGTTGTCATGTTGCAGCATGATCTTATGATGGGCTTCTGGCACGCTGTCTGCCTGGACCGGAACATGGTCATCGACCGCGAAAAGGTGACGGAACGGCAACGCGTTTCCAGCCTTGTTGCTCCTTGTGGCAGTTTTGAAGGGAGAGGCGAGCTGAGGATGGGCGAATGGTGTGAGCGGACGCAGTTGTGGTGGTGTCTTGTAGCTTGTGGTCTCATTCTTCCTGCTTGCAGAGAAGGTGCCAAGATCGAGAAGTGAGTCGGTTTGCCAGCTGGTCTACATTAGACATGAAAAGCTCTAACACGTGACCTTCAACTTACTTGGATGAAGACAACTCCTTCTCAACGTGAGAAGTGACACCTTCCATTTTTCTGGCTGCTGGACTCTTGGGCTGTTCGTGCGGTGATTTGGGACGAGACAAGTTGCTGTGTCGCAGAAGTAAGTAGCGTGTTCTGCGCTGGTCTCTCCGTAGGACTCACCTTTGAGCTGTCCCCCGCCAACGAGCATGCCCAGTATCTCCAGCTCCATGAATCGCTACACCGCTTCCATCACCACCGACTTGAGATTGAGAGCTGCTCTCTCCATGAGCAGGAACTTTGTCCTCATGACCCCAACTCCAACCGTTGTGGACCTTGAAACCTGCTCGTCGAGCTTCAGTTGCATCATCACCAGCACCAGCAAAGCCAGAGTCAAAGTGAAAGCGCTCAACACCGAGATGGTCCGCCGGTCTTGTTCCACCCCACCCTCCGTTCGCGATAGGCGTTCGACTTCCATTCGTGCTTGTCGCCGGATCCAGATCTTCTACACGAGGAGGGGCAGGCAATGTGACTGGCTCTTGCGCATGCTGCATGCCTCCACTGGATCTGCATGCCACCATGATCATGCCCGTCGCCATCTGAACGTCCTTCTCTGCTTGCTCAAGCTTGACCTGAAGCCGCATGTTCTCCATCTCGAGCTTGCGAATGCGCTCATCTCGAACGCGAATCTCGTCTCGGAGTGCGTGCTCGAAAGCCATGTTGCTTGGTCCCATCGCGAATGGTAGTGTCGATGGTGGAACGTAGGGGTAGTACGGAGGCAATCTTTTCGTCGTATCCATTGGCATGTGTCGAGGTACACGGTAGTCCATGGTGAAGGTCTCGATTGTTATGTGAAGGTGCGAATGTAAGATCGAAGGTTTACGAAGGAAGACGACGGCTTTTATAGTGTCAGTAAGCTTCAGATCTGAAGGCGGTGACAACGCCGTTGACAGCCGAGTGAAGTAGCACCAATGGTAACATGGTTGTGCGAATCATCACCTGAGATCTGGTCAATCAGTAATGATAGAAAGGCAAGAAATCCGGAGGTCAACTCATTCAGATTGCCTACTGAACCTCCTCCCAAGCCATCTCAAATCCACCCCCGCCACAACGCGGCTTCCACCACACCATCCCCAAAACTGACCCGCAACGGAAGAAAAGAAGATTACTATACAAACAAAAAATGACCTCTTTCGCGACAACAACATCAAACATCTGTGTATGTGTGTGTGCAAGCCCGCGGATCTTTCTTACGCCAGCCCATCCCTCTTTTTGTGTGTTCAGCAAAGTGTGATCTCCAGACGCCATGCAAAAAGCGAACAAAAAGGATGATGAGGAGAGCAATGTGTTGCTCGTCGGTTTGTGTGGATGTGTCCTCCCAAGAGCGCCTCCAGGATGTGCTGATGCTGACCCGACTGCTCCTTCCGGTCTTTCTATATGATTTCCGTTGAACTCCGAGAATGTATGATACCAGAGTCCGAATTGGAGGGAGACATGTACATGAGAGACGTGGGTATTTGAGAACAAGTAGACACGAGGGAAGAGAAGAATGGATCGTGGTTGGTGGTGTCTAGTTGTCCGGTAGGATGCGTGCAAAGTGCTTCTCCCAGATCCAGCCGATAGTGTTGGTGGAATCGTCTTGATTTCTGGCAAGCCAGAGCTCGCCTTTCTGAGCGACAACGTCGAAGATCTGATGCAATGTCAGCTTTGAATTAGGAGCAGGATACTTGGGCAAGGCTTACCTCGCCGGGCTGGTACGTAAGATATGGGTACCCGCCCTCCTTCCTCGTACTATCGATATTGAACTCGAAAAGACTAGCCGCCAGGAACAAGACTTGCAGATCGTATGATCCAGGATCAGGAGATGGTGCTCGTGGGGAGTCGGACATAGGCAGTGCAGAGTGGAACATGCCAGAGTAGCGTTCATCTGGTGGATATGCGCCTGGTGTGGCCCCGGGCAGTCGAGCATCTGGGATCACATATGGATTGCCAAAGTCGTTGCGTGCAGGCGAGCGAGTTGAGGGACTGTCAAGGCTCAAGCGAGGCACACCAGGTGAGGGCTCACCACGATCGGACGTGGTAGGTCGGTTGGCGCCGTAGTGTGGGCCAGCATATGTATGTGCTGAATATGGTGTTGATGGACCACGACTCGACATGGCGGATCCAGCTCTGTTGCGCTGAGGCTGATAGATGCCTTCAGGCATTCCAAGCGCACCAACCAATGGCGACAGCTGCATGTTGTCGTTGCTGAGCCTGAAGTTTGGCGTGCTGTGGTTCGCTGCATCATTGACAGACATTGCTCGCTTGCCATTGCTACCAAGAGTTGATGGTCTCTTGTAAGACGATTCGTCATCTCGTGAATAGGTCGTGGCGGGTGACTTCAGGTTTCGTGCCTCCATGACTAAAGCCTTGTTGCAGAGCTTGAATGTAGCAAGCATGTCATCGGTGTCAGAAATGTCCTGCGCGTATGCAGCTTGGATGATGAACAGTGCTTGGGGTAGAGTCTCGCTTTGCAGCAGCTCAACATCATCGATGAGTGGCCCGAGCTTCCTAGTCCAGACGTTCTGCCACTGTGCTTGAAGGTCGACGAAGTTAAGCAAGCAGTTGTCGACAAGCTTCTTGGTGAGAGCATAGAGCTTTGGCAGCTCTTCCTTGAGCGTCTCGTTCACTGCTCTGAATTGCTCTGAGTCTTGCTCCAATTTCTTGTCCGGCTTCTCGCCCTTCTCGATCATGGCCTTGTGCTTGACGTACTCCGCCGCTCGCTTCTTCCGCTTCGCCATCATCTTTTGTGGACCAACATGGAGCCGCCACAGCTGCTGAATGGGATCAATCACGCTCTTGCGAACCTTTGTTGTGTGTTCGCTCAAAGCGTAGGTCTTCATCTCCATGATAGCTTTCGAGAAGTTGACCCATCTACTCTCTGCCTCTGGGTAGCGCGTGAGAGCGTCGACCGAAGCGTTGGACGTGAGCGCATCCATGAAGCTCACATACTGATCGACACAGTGATGCACATCTTCCAGATACTTCTCGACGTCGCGCATGACGACTTGAAGCTGGAAGAAATGGCCGCCGAACTTCTGCGCAATGGCATCGTACTCAGGATCGTCGGCAAGTCCTGATAGGCCAACTTGCGCCTTGAGCTTCTCGGTCGTCTTGCCAGTGAAGAACTTCTTCTTGCTGTCCTTGTTCTTGCTCATGGCCTGCTCGACAAGTTCCGTGCGTTTTTGCACATCATTGGCGCGCTCATTGTACGCCTTGACCAGATCCTTTGCTTGCTTGAGTGGCAAGTAATCCGGATGATCGTCCTTGGTGAACTTGAGGATTTCATCGAGTAAGAGCGTGTACTTCGCGGATCGTTGGAAGGGCTTCACGATGAGCGAATCTAGATTCCACGCGGATGTCAGATCCTTGTGGCTCTCAATGCATTCATCCAGCCAGTACTTGACAGCAGGCGACTTGTGCAGCTCAGCAAGACGCTTGTTTGACGCGCTCGCGTTCCTGAGCCACTCGCTGTAAACCTTCTGCAGCTTCGGTAGGTGATCGCAAAATGTTTGGCCGATATCCGTAGAGCGATCATTCTGCAGACGTTCCTCGATGTTTGCACTATTCGTCGAGGATGAATTCTCCGTTGTCTCGCTGTTGGATGTCGTGAAGCTGCCGCGCTTGAAGTTCCATCGGTTCTCGCGTGGGATGATGTAGATCGGCGCTGATGCTCGCTTGAGTGCGTCAAGGAACTCTGTGGTGAAATTCCTCAACTGCTCGATGTTGCCAAAGATCAACCGTCGATCTTCTTCTGAAAGCACATCGGCAGCTGTCGCAAGGTATATGTCAGTCATTATTGTCAAATCTTGATGGAAGGTGTGTTCTGTGTCCACCAACTCCTTCACACGATGCCGCCGCTGCGTCAGCTCCTTCTCAATGTCTGGTGTGACTAGACTCTGCGACGATCGATCTGCAGTCGTGTTGCGGCTGATACTGAAAGGGCTGTGGCTGCGCGAAGCAGTGCTCGATATGTCAATGGACGGGCCTGCAGATCGAGGTACGTCTTGCTGCATCGCCTCTGTCATGGCTGTTGGTTGCACTTTTCTGGTTGCAGCTGGTGAAGCAGGCAGTCCTCCAGTGAACATCTCATGTGGCACTCTTCGCTCAGAGACTGGAGAGACTGGCGCATGTGAGGGCATGAAGCCAGGGGAAATAATGTCCTTCTGCGGTGTAGGAGGTGCAGGAGGCGCATAAATCGGAATAGGAGGATGCGGTGACGGAGGTCCAGTGCTAGCTTCAGGATGTGTCATAGACAGACCAAGTCCAGAAGTTGAGCTCGAAAACTCAGGTAATGTTGGTACGGTTGTGATGCGCGCGAGATCATTCTCACCATGTGTGGCAAAGTCTTTCGGAGGTGGCGCTGGTCGAAATGCGATCTCTTCGAGATATGAACGGTGCTTCTCGTCGGTGTCCAGATCGTCTTTCGTTGGTCGCAAAGTGGCGTTGCTCGTCGAGTGACTGTGGAGAGTGCCCGTCCTCTCAAGAGGCTCGCCCAAATCCTGTTTTGCTGAATTCCTGTAGATGATGGCGATGCCACCTCCAACTTCGCTCTCTTCCACAGGCGGTGCTGGCTCTTTTGCTATTGTCTTGCCCTTGCTGTCATTGTGCATGTCCACCGGTGACTCCGTTATTGACGGCTCCTCCAGAATGCTACGTAGGTATTGCTTCGTCGCTTCCGGTGACTCCCACGCATTGTGACGCAACAAATTCGGCGTCAGAGATTCCACTTGCTGCTGGAAGCCATGAGCCATTTCTGGTGTCACCTGCCCCTCCTGATACTGATCCAGTACTCTGTTGATCTCGCTGCGCGCGTCCGTGTTGAGCGTGTAGCCATTATGCGACCGAACGATTTCAGCAGCATTTGCCGGCATTGGCGGCACTGGTTCTCTCGCGAGCAAGTCTGCATACTTGCGCTGAAAGATCATGCTGACGGAGTCGTCCGGCACGATCGACGAGCGACCGTCAAAGTTGTCGAAACCGTCGTCATCGAACACCGACCCGCCTTCTTCGCGAGGAGTATGAAATGCTTCAGGCGAGCTGGCAGAATGGTCGACTTCAGGACTCCAATTCTGCGCTGGCAATTTCGGAGTGGCTCCGAGCAAGATTTGTATTGTCTCCCCGTCGTCGATCTGGGTGAGATAATCATCCGGAACTTCAGTCCGTGCTGGAGCTTCCGATGGACTGTGCTGCCGCATGCTAAGAACATGCTTTAATAAGCTCTGCGAATCTCTTCGATTTTGTTGTGCGCCAGCTGTCGCATCAGGATCTTGCGACAATGGCTGTGGAATTTGCACCGGCGAAAGTTCGTGCTGGCCGTTGTGACCCAAGATTGGCGATTCTTCGAACTCAGTCCCTGCGCTGTGAAGGTCCTGAGCTGCATCGCCCATAACATCGGATGTTTCGATGGACAGCAGAGGCACGGATATGGTCGTTGACGACTTGCGTGAGCCCAAATCGCTACTGGCGTCGCTTCTGACATCGCTTGCCGCGTCTGCCTCCACCCAATTCGTTCTATGCGATTGATATTTCCCATCTTGCAGGTTCTTCAAATCTTGTCGAACCGGTCTCTGATGCGGCGTCTGTCCTTGCAAGCTCTTCTGCAGACGTGCCCTCCTCTCTGCCACATCTACCACAGGGATCGCTGGTTTCTGCCGCGACGCTGTAGAATTTGAGACCGGCTTGAATCTCTCTGTGACTCTTGATCGTGAGGCTGCGGTCGTCGCAGTCGCTGCTGCAACTGGCTGTCGATTTCGCGTGCTTCGTAACGGTGGAGATAATTTTGGCGGAGGAGGTTTGACCATTGCATGCACGCTGTGATTCGGATCTAGAAATCTTCTTGGTGGGCTATACCGCCGTGATGTGAGTAGCATCGGTGAGCTGGCTGCTTGCTGGTCGTGGGACGTCTGCGCTGGACGCGACCGTGATCTCGTTGCGCTATGTGTGGACCCGATGTCCGAAGCTCTTCTTGCGCGTGGTACAGGTATTCTCGACGAGGATGCATTTCTCTTGTGATCGCCTGTGGGTGAAGCCGCTGAGCTTGAGCCATTCGACATGGAAGGGCCAGCATCGTGACTCTGCGATCTGCTATGGCCAAATGTCGGCGAACTCGACCCTGACACGTCAAGATCTGATTGGCTTCTACTCCTCGAGAACATTGCATTGGGCTGGTGCATGCTTCCTGACATCCGATCTGGGTCGACAGAGAAACTTGAGATGCCATAGCCCAGTTCATCTGCTCCTGCTCCTGCATCCACAACCTCTCCAAAAAGAGGCCTGCTATTACTTTTGTCGGCCCGAGCTCGAGGAGATGAGCTGATGGGACGCTCTTTCGAGAGCCTTGTTCGTGGAGGTGAGCGCACGGCTCCTGCGGTCGTGTTTTGGGCGGAGGCTGCTCGTGTCCGGTAATAGCGATTGCTGCCTTCCGCTGCAGGGCTACTTTCTCTCGACTTCTCCAACTGCTTGACCCTCTCCTTGATCAGACCATTGCGATTTCCTGGCGAAGCTGTTAGAGCACCCATCGATTTTGCGGAAGCAAGCGTGTTCATTCGTGGTCCAGCGGGACCTGAGGCTGATCGTTGAGCTGTGCGAGCTGGCGAATTGCTGGCGGACGCCGTCGATGGTATTTTAGAGGCACCACCGGCAGCGCTCGCTCGCCGCGGTCTCGATTGATTCGACATTATGCCATCGTCAGTCTGCACGACGATGTCTGGCTGAGAGGAGCGCTGCTCAGCAAACGGCCGGTAGAAGTCATCAGGATCGTCCAGACTCGTGATATTCGCAGAGAGGATCGGCTGGGCTGGGCGATAGTAGTTTTCGGAGGAGTAGGGATCGTAATCGAAGGGAGGGTTCAAGCCATTGGCGGCATGGTTGCTGAAGGGGTCGCCGTTCGACATCCTCTTCGCCTGACCATCGTCTCTTCTGCGCTACGAACACCGCCTTCACACGGGGGACCAACAGCCGCCGCGCCGGCAAGTGACGCTCGTCGACACAGGGCAGCTGCAGTATCTCGGAGCCTGCAAGCGAGCAGGACGGGCGCGAGTATGGGCTAAGCGTGCTCGAATAGGGTGCGCGATGCCAGTCGGAAGGCTAATTCTGCGGTTTCTCGAGGCGTGCGGACGCAATGACTGGCAGACAGCGCGCAGACAGTGAGGCAATACCAGGATGAGTGAATTGTGGGCAAAGCCAATCGCACGGCGGTCAAGTGTTTCAGATGCGAGTCTACGAGGTATGCCCGAACAGCTTAACAGGGCGACGGCTGGCGAATCCGAGCGCGTGCACGATGAGGGCGACGGTAAGGCTGAAGCAGCAATGAGATTTCCAGGTGCGACCGTGAGTGAAGCTTTGTGCACTGCGTAGTTGTAGAAGTCGGGGAACGGTTTGATGATGTGTACGGGAATTGATGGTCGGGGATGCTTGTGAGCCTTGAAGTGGACCAGGCTCCTGGTCGGGTTTGTGGCTGAGATGTGAAGAGCGAAAGTCCACTTGCAAAGCTCCAGCCTGCACTATTCGCTATCTCAACCTGCTTGAAGCCGATGAGTCGACACGGGAGAGCGCTGCCTCCCTCTTCATGCATGAATTATCTGAATGACACGTCGCTCGCTCGCGGCAGATTCCCGTCTGCACTCAACCACCGATCTCCCTTCACCGCGACCACAGAACTGTCGCACTATCACCGTAACTCCATTCGAGCCATTGACAATTACGTAGGGAAATTTCTCCGCACAGCGTGCTCTCTTCGGCCCTTTCCAATGATCGGTCTTTGCTACTGAAACTTAAAAATGCTTGGCCTCTGAAGCCCAGCGGACGCGGATAGCGAATCGTCTCGAGACGCGTTAGACGCGTTGTGGCTGCCGGTACCACTTGTGCTATTGTTCAATCTCAAATCGCGAACTCCCATCGTCACATCCGCATTATTGCATTTTATCGATTTCGAAAAAGGATAGCTAGTCATCGTTCACGAGTCTAGTCGCGGAATTGTTCGCCCGGAGCTGATTCCTACGCGCGAATGCTCCTGCCTTGCGTGATGGTCCTCTGCAGCGTATCCTTGACTACAATCTGACGGTGGCGCTCGACCTTTGCTCACGCCTATCTCGTACTCGACATCCATCCGACCGAGTCGTTATCGTGTCATGACATCTGATGGGAACGAAGCGTAAGCGGCCTGCTTCGCGGGTCGTGTCCAACAAACGAACTCAGTCTATCGCCGCAACAGATGCAGGTACGTGTCACGTGCTCCTTTGTGCCTGCCTCGACCAAGGTTGGACATGACTAACCAGCTCCACAGAACTACTAGCTGGACATGTCGACCACCCAGTCCTCAAGCACTACTTTAGCAAAGTGACGACTCTTCGTGAACATCTTACTGCAGATCTCAGGGAACGTAAGCACAACCCGACGGCCATCTCTCACATAACGAACGAGGAAGGAACGTCCGTCGCGCAAGTTTTGGATCATATCATCGTCGGCTATCGAGCTACTGAAGCGAAGGGTGCTCTACGTGAACGGAGAGCAAAGGATGTCGTCTCCTTCACCCAGCAGCTACCTAGCTCCACGATTGGAAGCAACCACGAAGTCAATCAGGATGCTCAACTCGAGGTAGTCGACTTCGTGATCTGGCTACTCTTCAGACGTGCTCAAGCTCCATATAAACCACAGCACTTGCTCGCTCAAGGCTTCGACAGGTTGTCAGCCAAAGGAGAACGCGGGCTGAATCTTAGTGCTGTGCCTGGCATTCCTGGCATCGTATGCAAGTTCTCGAACCAGCATACGGAGCTTTTAGTCTCGTCGCCATGGTGCTCGTTGCTTGCTTTACTGGGCAAGGGCGGAGACATCGTGATGATAGACCTGCTTCTCGAGAGCTGCTTGTTTATGCCCAGTGGAGACAATACACAGAGTTTACGGCAAATTAGCGGTACTTGTTTTCACTCAATCTTTGATCATGCTTTCTGATTGCCTGGCAGGTACACCTCTGTCGAGTCTTCAGCCACTACCACTCCAACCAGTAGACGTGAATGTGCTGCAGCAGCAGCATAAGCCAGGCTCCGATCTCAAAACTAGTGCACTGCCACGACTTCCATCGGCCATCAAGTTTGTACGCAATCGCATGTTCTTTGCTCAACCTGCGACCAGTGCGAACCACAACATCAGATTCGGTCTACATAGTATACGTGAGGTCCTCTCACGCCATTTTAGAGCACGGCCGGCTAACGTTCACAGATGTTCTAAACCGATATGACAACGTCAACAATGAGAAAGAGACTGTCCACGTTCTCAAGCACATCTTCCCTCGGCAATTCCGTCTGCACAACGTCTTCACGTCTGTTGTGGACTCAAGGGAGTCAGCCCTGCCATTCAAAGACTACACTCTACGTGAAAGCGAGATCAAAAGGCTTTTGCTGACACCAGAAGGGGAGATTGATGCTTCAAGGGAAAAGAGAGTACCCAAGCGCCTGTGCGGAGATATATTAGTACTCGTGGCTAAATTAAGGAAGCTCCACCGCCGCTGTTCCTATCCACATCTGCTGTCGCATTATTGTGAGCTGCCAGTAAGTACACCATCGAACATCTTATGGTTACAGCCTTTGACATTCAGCAGAGTGAGACGGGGTTGTTCCTCAAAGAGAACAAGATGCCATCAGCCATCACAGATCTGGCGACATCACCCTCGCACGTCTCAGCATTCTGTCAGGCCGTGATCAACAGACTTATACCCAAAATCATCTGGGGCGACGGCGAAACAGGCAGATACAACAAGTACCTCACCCTCAAGAACGTGGACACGTTCCTTCGAGCCCGAAAATTTGAAAGCTTCTCGCTGCAAAGCTTTATGGATGGTCTCAAGATCAGCGCGATGTCCTGGCTCAGCCTTCCGCATCAGAAGGAGCACAAGATGGCGCAATCAGACTTCGCGAAGCGTAAAGAATTGCTCGCCGAGTTCGTCTACTGGCTGTTTGACTCCTTCCTCATTCCCCTGGTGCGATCGAATTTCCATGTCACAGAATCGAACGTGCACCGAAATCGTCTTTTTTACTTTCGCCATGATGTTTGGCAGAAGCTGTGCGAGCCGGCACTGGAGGAGTTCAAGACTACCATGTTCGAGGAGCTGAACAGCAAAGAGGCCAAGCAGCGACTGGCGACCAGGACATTCGGCTACAGCAATGTGCGACTCCTGCCTAAGATTAACACTTTTCGGCCGATCACGAATCTTAGGCGAAGACCATATATCTGGGTCAATGGGAAGAAGATGCTAGGACGAAGCATCAACTCTGCTCTCAACCCAGCATTTCGAGCTCTAAACCACGAGAAGGTAGGCCGGTGTACAACACCACATTAATGAAGGCGCTGACCCAACCTTAGGCAAATCATCTTGACGAATTGGGCTGCTCTCTGTTCTCCGTCAGTGACATTTATCCCCGACTAAAGGAGTACCGAACAAGATTACAGAGTTCGGACCAATTGTCATCGCCACTTTACTTTGCGAAAGTCGACGTGCAAGCATGCTTCGACACCATTCCGCAGCAAGCCGTGCTCAAGGTTGTTAGAGATCTGCTGAACACCGCCGAGTATCTTGTCGAAAACGAAGCTCGTGTTAAAGTGCCGGAAGCTGTTACCCTCCGAAAGGGCGAACAAGGCTTGCGATCCGTGGTTAAGTTCACATCGAACGCTCGGCCTACCAATTTCATGGCGGCTGGCGAGACTAAGGACGATCCAAAACAGGAATCTCTCGGCAATGGTGTGCTCGTCGGTCCCCTCGGTCAACAGACATATCGCCAGCAGCAAATCGAGAAGATGATCACGGAGCACGTCGAGTTCAATCTTATCAAGATCGGCAAGAAATACTACAGGCAGAAGACTGGCATTCCACAGGGCTCCGTCTTGTCGAGCTTACTCTGCAACTTCTTCTATGGCAAGCTGGAGAAAGAGGAGTTGCACTTCTTGCAGAATCACAAGGGCACTTGTCTTCTCAGATTGATCGATGACTTTCTGCTCATCACCACAGAGCGGGATCTCGCAGAACGCTTCTTGGAAATAATGCATCAGGGCTTGCCTGAATACGGCGTGTCTGTCAAGTCTGCGAAGAGCCTCGTCAACTTCGAGTGCAGTATCAATGGTAGTCTCGTGCCAAGGGCCGAAGGCACTGGATTCCCTTATTGCGGCCTCATGCTAGACATGAGCAGTCTCGAGCTCAGCAAACACGGGCAGATCAAAGCAGATACAACAGTCTCCGACTCGCTCACGGTGGAGCACTCCAACGTACCAGGCCGAACATTTCGACGCAAGGCGCTCAAGTGAGTATACTCTTACAATAAGGACATGTTTCTGTTGCCATGCTAACACGATGCGATGTCCAGTGCTCTCAAAATTCAGATGCACAGCATGTTTTTCGACACATCATTCAACTCACTCGACACAGCGCTGGCGAACTTGTATCGCCTCTTCCACGATGCAGCACAGCGCGCCGAAAGCTACATACGAAGTATGCCCAAGCATTGCGCACCCTCGTTTGAAACCATCAAAGGTATGTCGCCTCTGTCAAGTATCCCGCAGCGCATTGTGACATGTTTCCTCGGCCGTCACGTCCCGAACAACCTCTGGCATCAACTGTCAGAGCGTGTCTCCCCACAAAACACTTCAAGCATGATGTTTCAAAACACCCTGCACACGCAAGCTTTGATCAAGGCCTCGACCATTCTTCGAGAGCAGATCCCGTCAATCACTTACTCCATGCGCAAGAAACACGATTGGTTCTGCTGCGATCAGTGGAGCTTCGTCGAGAGATCATCCCTTTCCCGCTCGTCTGCCCTGTGAGGCGCGTGTTGCAGGGAAGGACAGAAATGCTGATCGACATGTTGTTATTTTTGCTGCAGGCACGATCGAAGATCTCACACAGCTCGCGTTCACGATGTTGACCCGTCGTCATCGGCGACGAAAATGCGGTGACCAAGACAGCAGGAGCGAGTATGCATGCGCAATCAGAAAAGAACAGTTTGTATGGTGAGTCTTTGCTCGGTCCGATCCCCTGCAGATCTCCGGCCGCTCCCTCAAAAAGAAGGAATGACCCTTCTTTGGTTCGCTCATCAATCTCGGAGAAGCCATCGCACAATCTTGTCGATCTCGAAAATTGTGTGCACAAGACAAGAGACAAGAAACTGACGTGTGGTATTTTTGTGCATCCAGGATTGCAGCCCAACCGTTCAAAAGAGTGTTCGAGCGGCAGACCATTAAGCAACGGGCATTGCTAGATTGGCTAAGGCGCACGGTTACGACAATACGTGTAGTGGAGCGGGATGTGTTGTTGCGAGTGGTGGCCTCGACGGGCAAGTAGAATTACTGCGTCCCGTGAGGGTGTATAAGCCAGCTGGAGCCGGAGCATGTTCCAGTGTAATAGTAGCCACATGCACGAATAAGAAGCGGCAGAATCCTGGAAGTAGACGCAGGTTTCGATAGCCTACAAGTAGTGTATGATACTCGCATGTGCAAAGCATGAAGTGTCAGTGAGGTCACCAAACTAGATTTCAAGGCGCCGCCAGTAAGAAACAAGCGGCATGCACGATTGCCCTGCACGCTCTCTGCATGCGGGATGCCTCAGATGTGTGCTACATGATAAAAACAGCTCTTCCGAGTATGCTGCTACTGAAACAGTCGGTTTGCCATTCACGTACAATTCTTTCTGTTAGTATATCTTATCCTCGAATTTTCATGATGCTCTGTTGAGCAAATCTCTGGCAAATTTATCGTTGGGTGCATGAGGATCATATCATTATCCCTGCACCGACCTCCTTTCCGCAGATGGGCTGCTCCACTCCATATCCTGAGTCGCGAATCTTGTTTCGACAGATTCCAGAGCCAACACCGCCAATTCACTTCGTCGAACACGATCACGAATATTTCCACGATCCGACCTTCGAGAAAGATGTCCGAGCCGCTTCTTCGGTAACGCAAGTCACGCTCAATGGTTCCTTCCCTGTAACTCGGACCCCCCCATCCATCACCTCCTCGCGCTGCCTAGTTCGCCGACGAACAACCCCAATGGCGGCGACGAGCCTGTATTCTTATCCCTCACACTCCGAAGTAATGTCTGGCCTGCATCACAGCCAGCACGAACTCACAGCGCCCGGCTCGCCGCCCGAGCTCACGAACTCAAAGTCCTCCAAGAGCAGCTCGTCGTTCCATTCCTCGTCCCTCTCCGACACAATCAATCACCAGTTGGCACACTTTGAGGATGTGACACTCGACGACTTTGGCGACCAGTACATGCGCAACATGGCCGCTGCGGACGCGCAGCACACGAAGCCGAGGCCGAATTCGAGCGCGAGGATGACGATGCCCTCGGCGAATGGTGGACTCGGACGCGACTTGACGAATAAGCCGAATATTGGACAGCAACTGCGTGTGCAGATTGCAGAGCAACCTCAGATGACATTGGGACTACCGCCGAAGCGATCGTCGCGGCGAAGTAGGCCGAAGCCATCACAGCCGAACTCGCTTCTCACCAACTTCGGCAGTGGCTATAACACCAAGAGATCGCGATCGGTGAGTCCGATCTCGCCGCACAGCTCAGGAAGGAGCGCACCTGCCGGATCACTCTCTGCAGGACCAGCGCAAAGACCTGGATTCGGCGCTTCGCACCAAAGAAGGGGGTCTTGGACGCCTGGCAAGCGGAAAACAGTGCAAGAGTTGGAAGATGAGTATCACGACTCTGACGAGGATTTGCCGGAAGATGCTGTCATTTGGAATGTGCCTATTTCTCCTCGACCACCGCAAGAACGCGAGAAGTCGAAGAGCCCGAGACAGTCGTGGTCGGCCATGCCTTCCCCAGTCGACTCGAAGAAGGGGCTTGGTCTCGACTTCTCCGCTTCGGCAAACCCACTTCCTGCGAGCAAGCCGCCACGATCACCGCGATTGTCAAGTCTGCCCCGAAGTGTCTCGATGACGTCCATTCCCGAAGACTGCTCGCTCAATTCACGATCTGGCACCAAATCGTGGGATGCAACCATGTCTGATCTATCAGCAGAGGCGAGAATACTGACTCAAGTTCTCGAAGAACACGCTGAAGAGAGGGAAAGAAAGGCAGAGGAGAAGGTACAGAGCGGGCAGAGCAGTCCTACGAAGCGCAGTCCGAAGCGGACAGTCTCTGCATCCACGATTGAACTGCCTCCAATGCGCAAGAGCGAACTCATGATCGATCCTCTGCCTGTGAGCAAGGAGAAGGAGAAGTTTCTGACGAGAACGCGTCCGAGCTGGCTTCCTCCCAAGGATCCAGAAGAGGAGAAGCGGCATTTGCGGGAATATCAGAAGATGATGGCCAAGGCATTGGAGGCAGAGAAGAAGAAAGAGAAGAAGCAGCAGATTGAGCAGACGAAACGAGATGACACGAACGAGTCTTTGGCGAAGGTGTGGCAAGAGAATGTGCTGCCGAATTGGGACGACAAGATGAAGGACCCCAAGACACGAGAATTGTGCTGGAAGGGTATCACGCCGCGAGATCGAGGCACTGTCTGGTCAAGAGCCGTGGGGAACGGATTGGGACTCAGCGAGTCAAGTTATAATCTGGCTTTGGAACGGGCAAGAGCATCTGAGAAAAGATTGGCGACTTTGAGTGAAGAGGAAGCGGAGAAGGACCAGGAGTCGAAGTGGTTCAAGGCGATCCGCCAGGACATCAGAGAGGCCTTCCCAGAGCTGAAGATATTCCAGCCAGAGGGACCGCTGCATGACACGCTAATTGAAGTGCTCATGGCGTATGCAACGTACCGGTCTGATGTTGGATATGTCTACGGCACTCACGTAAGTCCCGCGCTTCGACTACCTCTTAAAAAAGCGTACTGACATGGAAAACCAGTTCATCGCTGCACTCTTGATTCTCAATATGACTGGTCCAGCAGCGTTCATCACGCTCGCAAATCTACTGAACCGCCCAACCCCAGCCGCCTTCCTAACAACGAATACTCAGTCCGTGGGCGCAGTCCACGCGGCCACCCTCAGCGTTCTCGAGAAGAAGATCCCAAATCTGCACGGCCACCTCACGAACGCCCAACTCGATCTCGCCGCTGAAGAATACCTCAGCCCACTATATCGCTCGCTGTTCTGCTGCCTCGGCATGGACGTCGCTTCTCGCATCTTGGATGTGTATGTCTTTGAAGGAGACAACATGCTGCCTCTCGCGGCCTGTGCAACACTGGCCAAGCTCGAGGGCAAGCTTTATGGAGACAAACAAGAGATCTTGGACGTGGTCCTTGGCGCCAAAGGCTACGAGCTCGGCAAAGACGATAGCTTCATGGCTCTTGTCAAGCAGATGGGTGAGAGTGGCAATGGACAGGACAAGCGACCACACTCGTGGTAGTCCGAGCATCTGCCACAACCTATCGCAATGCCCTTCGCCAATCAACGGATCAGACCGATGTAATTCACTTTGTAGCATGATGTTCTTTTCTCACACGAGCGCGCCACTGGAGTAGCGTGCACAGCGTTCCTTTGTACATAATGTTGCGACCCTCCAGACGGAGACGGACAGCCTCAGCTAGAGCAGTGGAGGCTCGTTGATAGACTTTCTTCTTGGATTCTGCTTTCCCGGTTGGGCTTTTAGGGAACTGTTGGATAGAGTAGACAGGTGATAACGAAGCGGCAGCTTATTCTTATGTTGATTCGGTTCTATTTGGCATTCACGATCCGTTCCTTGAAGGAGAAGAAGCATGCGGTAAATATTATTGATTACAAGTCGAAGCTAATGTTTTCATAGTAATACAATGTGCTCTTGCAGCATATGTAGCCTCTCGAACACCACACTCTCATCACACTTATCGTCGGCCATCTGAGATCTCAAGCGCCATATCGTATCGTTGACCTGCCATCTCAATCGGAGACATCACAATCCTCGCACTCCGCTGACTGCCGGAGCGACCGACACCCGAAGGGCCGGCGACAGCAACTCCACTCTGCTGCGAGCTGGTCGACCCGCTCCTGCCCGGGTGATCAATTGAGGCGCTCCTCCCTGGCTGACTTACTGAGCCGTCCCTGCCTGGCTGACTGACTGAGCCGCTCCTGCTCGTGTAATCCACGGAGTCGCTCCTTCCTGCTTTCCCTGTTGGATCGATACCCCACAAACCCACCGCAGGTCCGCTGCGAGCAGCACTCGCTGCACTGCGTGCGGTCGAAGGTCGGCGGTACGATCCGATCGCATAGAGACTCTGCAAAGAACCAGATCGTTCGTGTCGTGGCTGTCCTGGTGTCACGATCCACTCACTTCGCTTTCCGCCAGCTGATTGCGCAGAAGCGCCATAACGACTCTGCGCACTTCCAGTCCTGCCAATCCCAATGCCTCCGACGACAGGAGCCGGCGCGGCATCGTCATGGTACTGCAGATTCGTCATGTCTTGCGGCTCCTCCACGCGCTGAGCTCCGCCTGCACCACTTGAGCTCAGACTCATGATCTCAGATGGCGGAAGTGGGCTTACCTCACGAGGCCTATCGCCCCACCCTGGACTGCCCATACTCGCGGGTGTAGGACTACCAAGGACGATTTCACGTAGTGAGGGTGGAGTGGGCGACTGGTAAGTTGGTTCTGGCGAGCGACCGCGGCCTTGAGCTCGTGACGCGGCCTCGACACGATCTGCATTCCGACGATGTCTCATGCGTGCGAGAGGGTCGAGGAAGACCCATAGAAGGATTATCGCTGCCATAAGGACTCCAATACCTACGCCAACACCTATGCCAACTTTGGCTCGTGTGGAGAGTTCATCGTCGGGTATGGCAAGCGCAGTGGGCGCACTCGAAGTCGTGCTAGCTGAAGACGCAGATGATGCGGCAATGATAGAAACTGGATTCGATGAAGATGCGGTTGAAGTTGGCGCACTTGTTACCAAAGCCGCAGTCGTCGCGCGGCGGAATTGCCAACCATTGATCGGGATGCCAACCACATCTAGACCCACTGTTGCTGTAGTAGATGTCTTGAGCCAACCAGAGTCACCGCCGAAGTTGCTCGCGAACTCGAATGATTGTCCTTCAGATATGCTGGAGATGCATTGACTAACCGGCGCCACGATCGAGACTGGTGCATTAGGATTAAAAGTGTAGTCGCTGCCAATGGGTGTCAGAACATGTTACAATCCCGTGGCTCGTAACCACTCACGAAGGACAGCATGCAATGAGTGTACTGCTTTCATCTTTTTCACTTATGGCTGCGGTGTAGTACTGTTCAGGACATGCCACTGGTCCCAGACTGGTCGTGGTTCGAGGGTCGGCCTGACTCCGCCCTGTTCTGGGTCAGTCTGTGATCTCCGTACAGTGATATGAGGTTTACATACATGTCGTAGCTTCAGATGGCCAGCATCTGACAGAAGCATCAACAGTGACAGCATACCCAGGATCGAATCCGACCAATGCACCGTCGTGCGAAGATAACAGCGCATTTGAGCACCGTTTTTGCGAAGGAAAAGCCGTAGGCACGGCAAGCCATTGTGTTACTGTACCAGCAGCATCGGTCTCGGGTGGTCTATTCGCATCGTTCGTAGATGTTGCTGTAAGGAAAGTCGTGGACATGATGTACATACGCTACGAAAGAAAGTCTGGATGCCACAAGATCATGCTTGCAACGGCGTTCAAGGCCTTCGGAATACTATGAAAGGACTGACGGCGGAAAGGAGGAACATATCTGACCCACAAAGACTCCGATGGTATAATGTGGACATGAGGCCCACATCCTCCACGCAGGGCCTATCTTAGATCTGTTCCATGATGGGGTTGTTATGCCATCGTCCTGGACTAAATCAGACGTCCAAGAGCGATAAGCGCGCAGTTGAATTCGGCAACTTACCTCACAACAATTCCCGTTTGATTCAGACACATCCCGCTATTCTGCATGAAGTAGTGTAGAACCCCAAAACTCTATCGTCCTATTGCAGGTGCGTGCTCGCCTAATTGGATAGTCGTGATAGCTGGCCCGGCGGTTTAAGCGAGATATTGACACCATCCTGCATGACCGAACGTGGTCGAACGCCACCAGAGGCTTGGATGCATCTAACCGCACCTCATGATGAATGTTGTGTATCAGGCTGAATGTTTCAAGTGTTGCTGATCATAATAATAAATGGGCTGAAATTCTGTGGAGTGAACCTTGTGAGGTCAAGTCTTCAGTATAAGATGGAGATAATTTCGCCTCCTAGATTGCGGGCGTCCTAAGCTGAAATCAACCCCCAAAGCAGGCGCGTCCATGATGCAGCATTGCTTTTTCCGTGGAGCACTCGAATTAAAACAAAATCTCATGCGTGCCAGAAACAGAGACTTGAGCCAAACGCCTGGGAATTCTATCGTTACGAACTCATGAAGAAGGCTGCCGTTAGTGCGGCTACAAGCATGAATTTGCCAACGGCGCGCAAAGAGTGGGTGGCAGCCGTTGCTTCTGCGATTAGACCTTGGGACGATTGCGTATTCGTAGCTGAGGAACTTGAGTCAGCATTTATAGCCGTGGTGGAGAAAGTCTGTCTCCATGAGGACTCACAAGCTTGCAATTGCGCTTGCGTGTCCGCCTCACAAGCAGCCACGAGCGTGGAGTTCTCCTTCAATTGTTCCAACCGGACGGTTGCGTTCGCGGCCTTCTCAGTGAGCTTCGTTATCCACTCCTCTGGCAGGTCATGCTTCGTTTGGAACTCCTGTAGCGCCGTCTTGTTGTCCGCCAGGCTCGCAACCTCAGTCAGCCGCCTCATTTCACGGCAATCTGCTCTGATCTCTCGTCCCGCTTCCAAGCTTACGCACTGCTGCATAAGCGTGGCATTCGCCTGTAGAGTCTTGAGCCTTTCCGTCTCGGCTAGTGCTTGTGCCTTGATGTCATCGATCTCGGACTGCGTGAGGTTGTGTCTCGACTCGAATTGTGCGAATTCCTCGACATCATTGACTAGGTTGACGATGCCTTCCAGCTTCCTGACCTCGATACATTGTCGGCGCTCAGATCCGGCGAGGAGAGTTTGGTCTTTGAAGATATCACCGAAGGCCACTAGGGTATGACACAAGCTTGAGATCAATATTAGGACGCTCGTTGCTTTCATTGTAAGTCAATCGGGGGACGTTCAGTTGATCTTGTGATCCTAGGTTGAGCTGATGGAAGGTGATCGTGCAGAGCATAGAGAGCGCATGCAGAAGGCGCATGAGTAGACGTCTTCCATCATCATACTTCAGGAGTATGGAAACCATGCGCCAAGTCTCTTCAAGTCAATTACCACGATCAAGCTTGTCATTCGAGTTGCATGTTCGAGAACGATTTTATGCACTGAAGGAATGGTGAAACATTTTCCGGGAGTTTCGACATGATTGGCGTTGATTGTGAAGGTCGAAACAAGATAGTGGGGCGCGTTTCGACCATCAACGCATTGTACGCGGCAAGAATGACATCGCGTGAGATTTGCGGACCTCGAGGCCTTGATAGTGTCTTATGCAAGATGCACACGTCTCGTGCTGCGGCATGGGCCGTTCAAGTCCGCCTCTAGCGTTCGGTCGCATATTTGCCTTCGTATGCGGCGGCGCAGTGTTTCACGCATTCTTGCCGTATTACGAGTTCTATGGCCGGACCCGCAACCGCAAATGGTCCCGCAATGCCATAGGTAGAAGTCGGAGATCTGGATAGCGAATGTGTGTTCGGACATGCCCAGTCGACCCTTGCTCATTTGACAGTGCTCTTGCCTTGGAGCAACCTTTGTGCGGCAGCTCTTCTTTGCTCTCTCAGTGATATGTAGACCCAGAACCAGAGCGTAGTCTCCAAGAACAGCCAGCTGAACGTAAAACTATTCTTCAGGAGGTCACCTGGATTTGCTGCTCCTAATTTTGCCTTCGCGCCGCTGAAGTACTCTGGCTGGGCCAAAAATGTATACGCCGTAAGCGGGAACAGGAAGACGAGACGCAATGGTGTGACGGCGCTCCAGTACTCTACCGCGACTGGCTCGGTGATGGACACTGCGATGAGATCTGAGATGCCGAAGAAACCGAAAAGGAGAGCGAGGAGAGCGGTGACTGGGGTGGCTTTGTTGAAGTCATTGACAAGAGGCTAAGTTTGTATATCAGTGAGCCATTCTAGATACAACACAGTCTGAATGTACCATATCCATAGAACTCCCAACAACTACAACGAAGCTCTGCTCTGCGAGCTTGCGCGGATCCACCAGGAAGTAGTACGCAAACGTGATGTGCAATACCGAGATGATCCTGATGATGTTGAAAGCAGAGAGAACCGCCATGATGGGCAGTCAAGTCAATTGCAGAGACGGAAAATGAGTGGATTCGGCTTGAATGCAGCGGTTCAGTGCGGAATCCAGATGGGAGCTGCAGCCTCGCCCTGCCGTGCTCTGATTGGTCAGCGAGCTGCTATCACCATACATCTTCGTCCTCCGAGGCTGAAGCGTCAACACAACAACTGCCAACATGCTAGCAGACGAGCATGGAGGCAAGCTCGAGGAGCAGCCTCTCCAGCTCAATGGGCCTGTCGTCCCCGCGAAGAGCAAGATGTCGTCAAATCGCAAGACTTTCTTCATCATTCTCGCATTCTTAGGTCTGATTTTCAATCAGGCGTACTGGCACGACTTCAAATTTGCGGATTGTTCCAGGTACAAATTGACCGTCGAAGAGCGTGCGGCGCGTATTCTGTCTAATAATCCATTGATTGGTGAGACGCCTCGAATTCGCTATCTTTTTGTCTGAGTCGCTCGCTCATGCTGAATAGACGGACATAACGACTTGCTCATCTTACTTCGCGGAACTTTCAAGAACCATATCTACGGCGACGACTTCAAGAAAGGCTGGGAAGAAGGCGGTCTACCTGGCCATGTCGACATCCCGCGCATCACCGAAGGCAAATATGGAGGCGCGTTCTGGAGCGCATTCATGCCATGCCCGAGAAACGTGACTGACTTCAGTGATGAGAATTATGCATGGAGTTAGTAACGAACATTGCGAGACGCCATCAAAAGCGAGTATATGCTAATGCTGCTAAACAGCCACGAAAGCTACATTGGAGCAAATTGACACATTCAAACGGCTGTCCGCTATGTACCCGAAATACTTCACGCTCACGCCCAATGCAAAAGCAGCCGAAAAGGCTTTCAAGCACGGCAAACTTATCTCTCCAATTATCATCGAGGGTCTTCACCAGATTGGAAACTCTGTTTCGCTCCTTCGCCTGTACCATCAACTTGGTGTTCGGTATGCCACACTGACATGGAACTGTCACAACCGCTACGCTGATGCGGCCCTCATCACTGATCTCACCGAAGGCAAGACAGTCGCAAGCACACCTCTGTGGCACGGACTTAGTCCAGCGGGAAGCGATCTCGTGATCGAAATGAATAGGCTGGGAATGCTTGTGGATATCTCACATGTGTCGAAGGACACTATGATCGACGTGCTCGGTGGAAACCCATCGAAGACGAATGGCTCACTGGCACCACCAATATTTAGCCACTCAAGCGCTTTTGGCGTTTGTCCGCATCCTAGGAACGTACCCGATGATGTCCTCGACTTAGTCAAGAAGCGCAACTCCCTCGTTATGGTCAACTTCTCGCCAGATTTCGTCGCATGCAAGCCCTCAAATTCGAGCACGGGGCTTCCGGACAGCGATCCGGAAAACGCAACAATTGAGCAAGTTGTCAAGCACATCACATACATTGGCGAGCGCATCGGCTACGATCATGTTGGCATAGGCACAGACTACGATGGCATTGAAAAGACACCGAAAGGTCTTGAGGATGTTTCGAAGTTCCCAGATCTAGTCGCTGCGCTCTTGAGAGCGGGTGTCAGCGATAAAGACGTGGCGAAGGTTGTTGGAAGAAACATTCTCCGCGTGTGGCATGAAGTCGATCGTGTTGCTAGCGAGTTGCAGAAGACGATGCTACCACTGGAGGATGACATAGTGCCGTGGTGAGCTCGCAACGCGAAATCCTCATGTACATGTAAGCACAACATCAGACCTCAGCGAAATGCTACGACGCAATACACAGCTCGCGATGGATGTGTAAAGTATGTTCATGAATTTGTTTAATGCTAGGCATTTACCACAAGTGCCGCTTCAGCAGGCAGCTAAGCCATAGCTCAGTACTGCATCACTTCGTTCATCCAAGACGTGTTTCCTTGTCGGCCACTGGGAAGTCCTTGCCAGTCGCACCTTTGTATTGACCGCGAATGAAGTCGCTGATCTGCTCGTCCTTCGCCTGCTCCACCGCGCTCTCATTATCCTGTGGTCCCTGGCCCATGAACTTCTCTTGCACAACTGCAGCTATTGTTAGTGTTGGCCTTAACCTGTACAGCTCCTCACATACAGTCGACGCCCTTGTCAAGGTAGTCCTCGTTCTTCTCGCTCTCCTTGCCACCACCAGCAGCTGCGTTTAGCTTGTCGCCAATGCCGCCCAAGAAGCCACCGCCACCGCTGCTGCTGCCGCTCTGCTGCGAGGCGTGCTCTTGTGCGTTACCGGTGCCTGGGACGTCGCCTTGCTTGCCTTGCTGCTCAGAGCCACCAAACTTGGATGCTGCGTCCTTGAGGAAATCCATTGTAGATGATGTGGTGAGGTTTGGAGTAAAGGTTCAGATCTAAGTGAAGCATGTTAGTAGTCTGCACGAAGCATGATAGGTGCAAGTCGACAATCTAGCTGGAGACTCACTTGATGTACAGTGTTTGATCTAGGTAGTGGAAGTGATGTGAAATGTATTGATCTGGTCAGGCTATGAGGATGGCAGAGCTATTTATCAATCAATCCACGATCTTAGTACGATAGATCGCACCTGCCCCACCAGCAACCAAGCTTGCTTGCTTGCATGTTGCAACACGCGTGATATCACTTCTACAGATCAGGAAAAGAAAGCATGCAGGGTGCCGTGCCTGAACGCGCCTATCATCGGTGCCCAAGAAAGAGGTACCGTCGCGATGCGGCTTGGCTGTAAATCTGGATCGCAAGCTTGTCGTACCTTGATAGCTGAACTTGATGCATGACGGCTGCAGGTCATGGTTGGCGATTCAGTAGGTAGATCGGCCGCTCCGTTGCTGTGGAAAATCTTTGCTGTCACTAATTAGCTGCTCTCCATATCATTTCGGCAGCTGAGTACCTGCAAAGCCGTTGTATTTCGCGCAAAAAGGTTGCGCGTTATTGTTACTAGCTTGATGCCAGCCCCCGCTGTCGTCATTTGGCAGGACCGGGTGAGGCTTGGTGATCTAGGATATTCAAAGACTAGCGTACCTAGGGCGTGACATTGCTCAAACAGGTTGGAAAGGTTGGGTAGAAGGAGAAGTCATAAGAGCATCATCCAAAACGTAGAAAGTCCAAGTTGAACTGAAAATGCTATCTCAAAGATGTGGATGCTTTCGAATCCAGATGGGGTATCTCTTTCGCCACGTGACATGGCAGATCCAACGCCAGCAATGCAGCGTCAAAGGGCTGGAGGCTGAGCCTCGCCTCGTGCTCTATCGTAAGCTACTCATACAGAACATGATTCGTGGCAGTATTGAAATGCAGACGCAATCCATCATCGAAAATGCGGCAGCGCGGCAGGAGTGAAGGCTTCTTCACTCGGTATAGTTGATTCGGCAGCGTCTCTCGCTTGCACTTGGGTTTCAAGCTCGTGTGCTCCTTCCTCAGGTGTTGGTTCCAATCGTATATCGAGCTCCGAGCGAGGAGTATGCGTGCCTGTTGGTGTATCTAATGATGGAAACGGCACGGTGCCATTGCTGGACGGCGATTTGGACCCAATGTCTGCCATTTCTGGCATAGGCGAAGAAGATCTCGTATCAACTTTGCTCTCACTAGTCGAGCTAAGCCCTCTCCTCATCGCCAGTGTCCGCGCTGCCTCCCGTTTTCGTGTCACGTTGCCCTCTTCTTCTTCTTGCACTTGCTCTTCTTGAGCCTTGAGCTCGGAAAATGTGGGAGGCTCCGGTGTTCGTTCTTTCCGACTTGAACTTGATATCTTGCGGCTGATCTCGCTGCGCGTACTTCTCGACGATACTGTTCGGACGGAAAGCCGAGAGTTCGACTTGTTCTGCCGAGGTCGTGACTTTCCGCTACTGTCCTCGCCAGTATTACGTCTCTCTAATATGTGCGTGAATTCGTCGTCTATAGGCACTGCATCGTCCTCATCCTCGCTCGGGAAGAGATCGCCTCTCGAGCTGAGTGAATCAGTTGTATGCCCAGATGTGCCAGTATTGCTCCGATTGCGCTTGTGTTTCTTCTTTTGTGGCGACGTTCGCGCGAATTCCTCTTCGTCGCTGTCCTCAATCAATGGCTCGTTCTCGGGTGGCGGCGGTCGATAGAGACCTGGATGTTCTTGCAAATCTGCAGCTGAAGGCCTGTAGCGCAACACTTTCCTGCCCAAACCCCAAGGCAGTCGTTCTAGGAAACCCAGATAGTTCGAACCTTGAATAACGTTCGGATCCAATGCATCAATCTGCGCTGCGCTTTTCCGTCTGCCTCGAGGATCTGATCTTCGCGTGCCGTAGCTCATGGCCCGCTCTCGAGCTGGCTGGCTGCTACCGCTGCCACCGCTGCCTGCTAACATTCTGTCCAACTCATCACTGCCATTGCCCCATCCTAACAGTGCATCAGTCTCGTCCTCATCCCAATCATCGTAGAAATCGAAGTTCAGCTCTGCGCGCCCGCGCGATCGCGCTCGCTGTCTTCGCCGGCGGTCATCGGTGGCTGGGAAACATGATGCAGTGCATGAGCGCACGCAGCTTCCAAAGGACGCAAAGCAAGGGTTTACGTAGTTTTGCGAGAACGAGTAAAGATTCTCCTGCGCGTGCTCCGTGGCCGACTCAACGTTCTGAGAGAACTGGTCGAGCGTGCGCCTGAGCCTCGGATCCTGGCGACGGTACATGTTTCGTGGAGAGTGGCGGCATCAGAGTGCCGTGCGCGTCAAGTTACGGTACCGCGCATTCGCCTGCAGCGCAGGCTCAATTGCTATCGACGATATGACATGGGATGTGTTCGAGTGCCGGTCGGATTCATTGAGACGATGATGAAATGCACGAGCCGGGTATGTAGCCGGCCAAGACAAAGCTTGGGCCTTTGGAAGAAGAACACCAGTTGGGCACACGATCTTACGGCTAAGGCCATACAAAGTATGGCGTATTCCAGTAGGCCCGCGTGGGCTAGGCCTGGACCATTTCCATCGTCATACCATTTGTGTGCTCAATTTTGAGTTCAATCGAAGATAGTGATGGATCTTTACATTCTTCACAAGATCAGACGAAAACCTTGAGCATCGACTCCCCGAACCACGTCAGGCACGTGTCTTTGTTCTCAAGTCACGGGTATGCGTTACATCCGATTCTTGAAGCCTCCAAAGCTTCAGTCGGATGAGATCAAGGCACTAATTACTATCACCTCGGATCTTGGAGATAGCTTCCTCCCCGAGAACGTTCAGCTCTCTGCTTCGTTACGTTCCGCCGATGACCATGGAGACGTCTACTTGAGGAAGACACTCAAATGGACAGCCGGGTCGAGATCGCTGCCAGTCGTGTTCAATGTCAAGGATTGTGACATCGACTGGCCGATAAGGCTGCATGTTGGACAACGAAACGCTCCAGTGTCGGATTATTTCGAGCAACATCATGACGGAGGAGATTTGCCGGGCATCATCTCAGCATGGAGCGATATACTGGATCCCACGAACGGAGTGAACGAAGCATCACGAACCGTAGAGAGAAGGTTCACGCCACTGAACAATCGAATTCTGTGCATTTGGGAGGAGACTGGCGAATCGATAGCACGGCATATATGGTGAGTCTTTATGGATGTATGCTGATCAAGCTCATGTTCTTCAGGGACGCTGGCCTTGCACTATCATCTCATTTGGATCGGATGATTGCGCTCCAAGCTGAAGGACTGCCACTGGTAGAAGAGTCTATAGGAGCGGCAGCATTCAAGAAGCTAAACATCATCGAGCTGGGGTCTGGCTGCGGCATTGTGGGCATCAGCTTAGCGCAATCGATTCCAGACTGCAATGTTCTACTCACGGATCTGCCAGAAGCAAGGGAAATCGCGGAGCGCAACATTGCCGCGATGAGACCAGCGATGGGCTCAAAAGTCAAGTTCCTTGACCTTGACTGGGACGAGCCATTGCCAAGCTCGGTGCAGGCGAAGACTTTCGATCTCATTCTGGTCGCGGACTGCACATACAACCCAGACAGCCACGAGTCTCTCGTTCGGACCCTGAGCTCTTTGGTCGAGAAGGCACCGAAGTCGGTCGTTTTGCTTTCCATGAAAGTCCGCCACGAAAGTGAATTGACGTTTTTCACCCTCATGGAAGAAGCCGATTTCGTCCAAAAGCCGCCCGTAAAGCTTCTGCTTCCGGAACTCGGAAACGATCCAGAGACTGTGTTGGTTTATGTTTTCCATCACAAACATCGTCCAGCATATGCAGATGTTAGCTCGAAGCCGAGAAACCCTATCGTCCAGTTCTGGCCCGAGTGAGAAAGCGTCAGTGGTTTAGGATGGTTGGATCTCTAGATGGGTTGATCAAGCACTTCGCGTTGCCTTCCAGGTCCAGTCCAAGATTTTGATCTTACATCGTATGGCAAAGGCAAAGCACAGATCAAAGATGGCTGAGGGTCTCACCAACACCTCTTGCATATCTGTCGGCATTGATTAAGATAGAGTCCCTATTGTCAAGATTGCAGGTACAAGCTTGACTGAGGGCGTGAAGACTTGACTTCGCACTGTGCTTTGCTCAATGCGCATTGCCTCCAGACAGAGTCACCAGAAGCTGGTCAAAGCAATGCACTTGGCTCGCGATGCGCACTTGATGTGCATGAGATTATGAGTCGAAGGACGTGGTTGCAAGAATATTGCAACGTCGTATCAACCAATTAGGCCTCATTGCCTCGTTACCCGGCCTTCAAATCCGTGTAACATCTATTCCACATAACAACCCAAATGATTTTTGCCGCACCCTCAGGCTTCTGTTCTCGTTCTTGTCTTGCTCTCATCACCACCAGGCAAACCAGACTTCTTTTCGTGAGCTTTCTTACTCGATCGCAAAGGCGCCTCAGAAGGAAAAGATGAGGACCAGATCCAGACACAAATCGGACCACCAAATTTTGGTGAGTGCCTCGACCACACATAATTCCTCGCATCTGCACTCATGGAGCTGACGATTGCGTGGCAGCCCGAATTACCAAGAGTGGAGATCAGAAAACCAGCCAAAAGACCAAAGCTGCGTAAATTACGTAGCGATGAGGGCGAAGTCTACTGGGTCGTAATTCCTGCTTCGTCTCAGAGCAAGCCAAGCGCAACCAAGAGCGATACACCAGAGGGTCGGAAGCGACTTCGTAGTGAAGAACCCAGACGCCAAAGTCGTTTGGCTTCTTTACGTACGCGAAGCGCAACCGGAGGCCAACTCGAAAAGTCATTGACTGGGATGCTTGTATGGAGGAGCTGGATCGAGAATCTCAGATTGCGCGGAAGAAGACGAAAGCTAGGTTAGGCCGAAGTGCCACAGAGGATACAAGAATCAGCACAGAGCATCACCGTGTCGACTCGCCAATCTCAACAGGCGAACAAAATGGCGGCAGAGATGCTGAAAATGCAGAGGATGAAGCTGGAAGGCGCTCGACCGTAACAGGACGTCATGGCGGGAGAAAGTTGAAGCGATGCTCCTTCTGGCGCACTTCCGGCGCACCTCCGTCGACTTGAGGCTGCGCTCAGGTGCGCCCGAATGCATGCTCCGCCAAGGTCTTGGGCGACTGGTGACGGGATGGACAATGATTGTATTGTGTGTCTATGCTACATACCGTCTCCCGAGAGTGGCCATCTCAGCGGCCATAATCATTCATGCAACAATCTATCATGCCGACAATCGATATTTTGAATCCACATGTCGGATCACATCTGATTTCGTAGCCCGTCATAACTCCGGATCAACATCGCGGCTTCGGCTCGTGGGCTTCATGTGCAGGGTGTCGAAATTTGTATCCACAGATGACTTACCGACCGAGCTTGACCATGACATATGGCACCTCGACATCCTCCTCCGTGGTGTCCTCGGCCGTGATCTCGAGAATGAGGTTCTTCGCATGCGCTGGTATCTCCTTCCTGCTGATGGTGGCGACGAGCTCGCTGAGTCTAGCAGATTGTTAGTACATATCCATTTGAGTAGATTGAACGATAGACACTCACTTCAAAGGCAGGCGATCCTTCAGCTTCGCCGGCATATAGAAGCTCGCGTACAACAAGCTCACACCACTCGACATCATGCTCACAGTCAGACCATGCTCCTTCTCGAACTTGTCCAAGAACTGCTGCAGCGTGATATCCTCGACCTCGAAGCGGTCCCAGATCTTGTCCAGGCTGACATCCTTATCACCGGCACCCTTGTATGTCATCTTCGGGCTTGCGATAGGCTCCGAGAAGCCGAAGAAAGGCAGTGCAAGGTTGACGAAGCCGTTCTTGTACTGCTCGATGTCCGTCTTACCGTCGAGGATCTTGTACAACTCGAGATTGACGAGACCCGTCACGAGAGCGGTGGTCGTGGCGATGGCTGGGATGATCTTTCCGGCGATGAACTTGGTCTTGTGTCGGTCGGCGGTGGCGATTTTGTAGTTCTCTGCGCGAAGATTGGATGCAGCAGTGATGAAATCGATATGGTGATTTGTGTCGTCGTCCTTCTCGAACTCGACAGGTGTGAGCTTGAAGCCAGCCAGAGTCTTCGGTGGTGGAAGCATGTCGATGATCTTGCGGAGGTCATCTTCGCCTGGCGCAGCAGCATCGGCATTGGGATCTGGGTCGCTGTCGTTTGCTTGGATCTTAACGCTTGAGTCTGGCTTGAAGTCTGGCACGACAACGTCGGCAAGATGCTTCAGGTATGTGTCGCGAGTCACACCAGAAGTGTTGATGTTGTAATTGAAGGCGTGCAGGCATGCTGCGGCCTCGATGAACGCGAAGTGGGTTTCGTTGTTCGGATCGAACTCGATTGGGTCAGGCGCACGCTTTGGCCCTGACCAGAAGTCTTGACCGCTAGACGTCTTCGCATCCTTCGGGAAGTTGTAAAGAAGCTGAGAGATGGCATTGTAGTATTGCTTCTGGAACTCTTGTCGAGCCCACGTGATGCAGTCTTCGAAGGTGAGCGGCTTCTCGGTGACCAAAAAGTCTCGCAGCGTCTCAAGGGTCTGCTTCTCATTGCCAGACTGCTTCAGTGACGCCTCGAGATAGTTCGGCTGCGTGATGTAGAGATTGACGATCTCAGCAGGACCTGCGAAGTAGGTGTGGAAGAGATCCTTTGCCCATGCGATTGTGTGCTCGATACGGTTAGGGAAGCTCCGCAGCGTACACATCGGGAAGGACTGCTCTGGTGGATCTTGAGAGCTAGAGTACGACTCGGTGATGCGTGGTAGAACGACCTGGGTATTACCCTTGGTACCGAGTGTGCCAGAGTCAACGAGTGGCTTGTGGAAGAAGACACATCGACGGTCGATATACGTTCGCGCTTCGACATTGTCGAGCGCATTTGTAACACCGTCCAGCGCATGCCAGAAATCCTCACTGAAGATGTCCTCAGTATCTGGACCAACGCGATCCTTCAAGGACTCGATTTTGCCCTTGAGATCTGGATTCATCGCCTGCACCGCTTGAGCTGCCGCATCACTTTTCAGCGAGCCGACATCCTTCGGTCTGAACAGGAACTGTCGGTTGAGATTGCTTCGCTCGATCTGATCCGGATCTGTCACGATGATTTTGCCCTTTGGACCGCTACCCAAGCCCATCATCGCCCAGTTCTTCAACATCTCGCAACCAATGGCGCCAGCACCAACAAGGAATTCGTGCAGATTCGCAATCTTCTCCTGGAATTCTGACCCAAAGACTGCGATCTGTCCATCATATCTCGAGTTCTGTGGCTGGCAGTTCGCTTCGGTGCGCGCGAAGGAAGTGGGTAGGGATTCTAACGAGTCGAAGTGGAGGTACTGCACGATAGGATGGAACTTGCCGGACACAGACTTGAGGACTTCCTGAGCAGCAAGACCACCAAAGACAGCATTCATGGGCACGAGGTCACCACGTGCCTGATACGACAGCTCCTTCAACAGCTTCTCATCCAGCTCCGTCTTGCCTTCCCACTTGTCGTTGATGGCGGATGCGATCTTGAACACTTCTGCGGCATCTTCGTCGTTGTGCGGTCGCGGGAGTTGTCCCTTCTGCTCCACGAATGCGTGCAGTGCTTGGAAGCCAACGTGCAATTGTGGCGGTCGGTCGAACTTTGCGAAGTCTGAGTCGAGGATCTTAGGCTCCTTGAGCGACTGCTCTAGCGACTTGAAGTCGATGATCTTTGGCATCTTGACCTGCGTGTATAGGCCTCCCCGCTTGTAGTTGCCCTTGAACTTCGACACGTCACCAATGCTAAAGGTATATGGGCCCTTCACTGTGATCTTCAGAGGAGCGGACTCATTGATGCCAGCAAGACCATCCACCTCTTGGAACTGCACGAAGTCACCGTCCTCGAGGCCATGTCTTGTCTCGTCGAAGACTGTGACCACACCTTCCTCATCGATGCCTGCAACGATTCCACTGAGCGGATTCTCGCCGGTTGGATCACCGCAAGTGAAGTTCTCGCCGAAATCCGTGAAGATGGTTCCGAAGAGACCAAAGGTATCGGTAATGACGAGGTAGATGCCATTATTGTGGCAAAAGTCTGCAATAGCCAGCTGCTCTTTCAACGGAGTGTCTGTCAACACGACCACCTTGTACTGCTTCAAGCTCGCCAGATCAGCCAGCAGGTCCTTCTCAGGATGCTCGCGCACCGGCGTATACGGATTCAGCTCCGACACCCGCGGCACTGTGACGGAAGCACGCGCCTTGCCCACGTCTTCATTGTGTAGGAAGAACTGCGATGAGAGATCTGAGACGGTCGTCGGACGAGGGTCGTAGAGTGTGAGGGACTTGACACCAGCGAGGGCGATGTTCTTTGCGATCTCGACACCCAGACCCCGCAGGCCAACGATGAGCACATCAGACAGACCCATACGCTTCATGGCCTCGTGGCCGAGCACGTATAGCTGTCTGCTGTACAGCGACTCGTCGATCTCTCCATTGGCGCCCTTCAGGTCTGCCGCCGCAGCGGCGGGGTTGTCTATCTGCATTTCCTGTGGCATGATTGTATTAGCGACAGACGTTTAGCAGCGCAGGAGGTGTCTGGCTATAAGAAGTGTCATGGTATGGCGTTATTGCAGGCAACTAAGCCATTATTAATGCGGCCAGGCGAATGTTGACACCGCAGGAAAAGAAGCACGATTGTAATCATGCGACACGCAGCGAACTGGCGCAACTCACAGTCATGGCTTTTTCTTTCTTGGGAGGCCGACCATTCACTAATTCGTCGGAAAGTCTGCGTTTGTTCCCCAGCTTGACGGCGCCCTCAGAATCCAGCTTCTGAGGCGCAGGGCGACTGACGTTGTAAGGGTGTGGCGAGGCACCGTGGGAATTGTGGAGTACTGAGGTTTGGTGTTTATGCGCTCGTACAGCTCGACCGGAGCAGCTACGTAGTCGGCTGTTTATTGGACGAGCTCGAGCTTGGGAGCGTTTCAGTAAGCAAGGCAACGACAAGATCTTTTGAGGCTTGCGTTGCGAGAAGAAGTTTCAGAGACGGAAGATGTACAGATGCAAGTGGTTTAAGAAGTTGTATTCTTTTGGAGAATCGCCAGGCAGCTGTGACGAAAGGCGGTCCACCAAGGTGGTCAAAGCAGCCTGCCTCAGCCTTACCACGCCTCAGGCAAATAGCCGCCGCCTTCCAACGCCTTCTTTATGCCATCTTTGCCATAATTTATTGCTTGCCTGAGCCAGTGAATACGCTTGATCGCTTGAGTAAGACAGATGATGTGCTTGACGCCGCGCTGCTGAGCATCACGGGACGACTCCGATAGCCAATGTCCATCACATAAGCCCTTAGTCGAGACACAGTTTCGTGCCACAGCACGCCATATCTTGAGACAGTCCAGACCATATTAATCACTCTCGTCCATCTCCATGTCTGCGCCTTCGTCGTCCTCATCCATAGCATCATCGTCCTCCTCCTCACGTGGGCGCTTGGTACCTGCCGCAGCAGCATCTGGCTTCTTCGGTGGCTCTGCTGTCTTGCTAGCCTCTTTCGCTGTTGCTGAGCCTGGAGGTGCTGCGAATATAGATTGCTGTAGTTCTGACCGCTCGCCCGTAGCTGCTCCTGCCGTTGCCGTCGCCGCTGCTGAGGTCGGGATCTTGTACGTGCCGTCCAGCTTCGATATCGTGTCTGACTTTGTTTTCGCGTATTGGATGTTCTATGCCGCTCATCAGCCTTGCCCTGCCACGCAAACGCCATGATCCAAGTCCAGCGTACCATTTCCTTGCCAAAGAACTCAAACCCCTGCAACGACCGCATAGCCTGCGCGGCAGCATTCGTGTCGCGAAACACCACAAACGCCTGTCCCCTCATCTTTGGTGTCTTCGCCGCGTTCACATCGAGCACCGGTCCATACGCGGTGAAGAGAAAGTAGAGGTTCCGCCTTAAATCCTGCTTCTGCAGCTTGTCTGGGAGGTTCGAGACATAGAGGCTAGATTCATAGGTTTCAGGTCAGCGAGCGCAAATCGACAGACATGGAGCTAAGGGAACATAAGCGCATGCGACATGCTGTTCAGTGGTGAGGTTACTTACGTCTGGTTTGGCGGGTTTGCGCCTTTCGATGGGGCTGACTTGGCCTCCATTGTGTTGTGTCGTGTGAGATGTATGTCTAATCTGAGTTCGATGAGCTTCTAGGGATGCAGTCGTCTCATAAAATCATGGTCGTCGTGCAATACTGTCCGAGCATGCGCGTGCTCATGAACTTTTGAGAGGCGCAAGAATATCGATGGCAGGGCTGAGGCGACAAGGCCGCATCTCGGGAATCTGCGGTGATGTTCTCTTGAAGCTTTGCACGCGAAACACGAACATTTCGATTCTGTCCAGTCAAAGCAATAGACAGATGTCTCTACACGAAGGCGATGAGACGATATAACACTCCCAGGTGACCGGGCTGGACTATACATTCACTTCATACAGTTGCTTCCCGCTCTCTAATATCTTGCGGATCTGGTCTGAAATATGGCAATCCGATCTGCAGCCATTGCACGGCTGCTCAGCCCAAGTCGACCCAGGATACCATTGAAAACCGTTCGTCAAAGTCGTCACGCCTTGTCAGCCGCAGCGGCTCCGTCAAACAGAGCTCGCAACCTGGTATATGGCACAGGAGCTCTCTTCGCCGTGACCCTTGGCTACTTCTACATAACAGACACGCGAGCATCAATACACAAATTTCTGGTGCCCCGTATCCTTCGAGTGGTCTTCCCTGATGCTGAGGATGCGCATCATTTCGGTACTGCTGCCCTCAAGGAACTTCACACGTTAGGCCTGCATCCGCGTGAGCGAGGCTCAGATGTCCAAGATTCTCGGTTAGCGGTCGAAGTGTTCGGAGAGAAGCTGTCGAATCCCATTGGTATCAGTGGCGGTCTTGACAAGGGTGCCGAGATCCCAGACGCCCTTTTTGCCATCGGTCCTAGTGTGGTGGAGATTGGAGGAATCACGCCTCTACCGCAAGTCGGCAACATCAAACCACGAGTATTTCGACTGGCGAGCCAAAATGCTCTGATCAACCGCTATGGGCTCAACTCTGACGGAGCAGATGTGGTAGCCATGCGACTGCGGCAAAGGCTACGAGAATACGCCTATCAGCATGGTTTCGGAATTGATGAGACTGCCGAGGAGATCGTGCTGAACGGCGGTGCTGGCGTACCTCCTGGTTCACTCGTGCCTGGGAAGCTCCTGGCCGTCCAGATTGCGAAAAACAAGTTGACACCCGACAATGACCTCGATGCGGTGGTGCGAGATCATGTCGTGTGCGTGGAGAAGCTCGCCAGATATGCCGACATCATCACTGTCAATGTGTCGAGTCCAAACACACCAGGTCTGCGAGCGTTGCAATCGAAGGGACCTCTGACCTCGATTCTCACCGCTGTGGTCGACACCGCAAATCGGACAGATCGGCAGATCAAGCCTGTGGTCATGGTCAAGGTCTCGCCAGACGAAGACTCCGACGCACAGGTGCAGGGCATTTGTGACGCTGTATGGGAGTCTGGTGTAGCGGGGGTAATCGTTGGCAACACTACGATGAAGCGTCCAGACCCTTTGCCATTGGGCTACACTTTGCCGGCAAAGGATGCCCAGGCGTTGCTGGAAACAGGAGGCTACAGTGGGCCCCAGCTCTTCGAGCGCACCAAGTCTCTCGTCGCAAAATATCGCAAAGCACTAGATCAAGGGCCAAGTCCAGATGCAGAGCTTCCATCAAAGCCTGCAGATACTACGAAGCCGCAGGTTCAGGAGCCGAGCTCAGACACGGACGCGAAGGTCATTCAGCAGGTCGAAGCAAGCACTGCGCGTGACCTCGCCAACCTGAAACCTATGGACGAAGAAATTGCCTCCAAGTCGAGGACAGACTCTTCCGGTGAGAATCTACCACTCATCCGACTACCTGAGCGCCACTCCTCGTCTGAGGAGACGCCAGCATCCGCAAATGCTGCGACGTCAGTAGCCATCACGACACAATCAGCCGCCACTTCCGATGCGCCCTTCACAGGGAAGCCATCCTCATTGCTGCCTGATAGTGGTCGAGGCAAGGCGCTGAACTCGCCGCAGAAGGTCATTTTTGCTTCTGGTGGCATCACGAACGGCGAGCAGGCGCTGGAAGTGCTCAATGCAGGCGCAAGTGTGGCTATGTGCTATACTGGCGTGGTCTATGGTGGCGTTGGCACAATCTCGCGCATCAAGGCTGAGATGAGAGACCAGATCACTGCTGGGAAGGCATCGAAATAGAAGAGCGGATTTGCGATCGGCAAATATGTGTGTATATGATCAAGAGCCATGCGCAATGTATGTATAGTTTCAATTGGCCCTGCTTGTTGACCAAATATGATCTCACTGCATCAATGTGTTCGACATCCACGTTCTTACTACCCACAGTCCTTTTTCCAACATAAGTCAGCGCATTGACAAACGGCCCTTCGGATCAGTAAATGAGGGAGCAAACTGGAGCGAAAGACGAGACAGAATGAAAGCAAACGTCCAGGACAAGGGTCTGGAGGCATTGTGTACCGATCCGAATCACGTACGCCTCAGTCCTCAATTTCGTATGCAGCACCTGGCTTTCTAAGGCAGACTAACCTTCTCGCCGCCTTTGAATGCACGCAGTTTCTGAATTGCCCACCTTAGGTCACGGATGACGCCACACGTTGAGCCGCAGAATCCTCTGATGTGACACAGTCTTTGAGCAGGATTATCAGCCAGGCCGTGCGAACTTCTCAGTCACAATTCTGTACTTTTAGGATATCGTGGCAAACCTATCGTCAGTCTTGTGGCGCTATCCTATCCAGCAACTTGCACGATGCGTCATAAGTCGTCTTGTGCGGCCGTCATTTAATCCTCACTTTTGACACGCCACTCTTGACAGTCGGCTATCGACAAACAACCTGCAAAAGTGCTCAGGACCGCACCATATCCACGACATCGCTACCGAAAATGTGCATCATACACGACCAGATATTCGCCTGCGGCTGCTGGCGCAGAACCGACGCCGAAGTCACACACTGCATGATCGCGCTGCGAAATGCGAACCCCATCACACACGATCCGACGCCGTGTCCACGACACATGTGCAAGCCTGCTATCAGACCTTCGGTATGGTACTGCCTAGAGCATGCGCGGTGCAAGAAGTTCGCTGGCAATTACGAAGACCTGAAAGTGAACTTGAGTTCTGAGGCTGTGGATCATGTACTGCGCATTGGAGGTGAGCGACGTCCTGTCAGAGAAGGGATGAATTCCATGCTGATGGTGCATATGCAGACTACAACTTCGAGCTCAAACCTCCTTCCCAAAGCAACGCTACACCTGCCCAGGGTCAGGGGTCTCCACGCATTACTTCCGACAGGCCAGCGAGCATGGATACCACGAGACCGTCGAGCGAGGGAATGCAGGTACATGCTCCGTACACACATCGAGCGTCCATGCCGCCAGCACCAACGGAGAGGTTCTATGCGAAGACCGGAGGCTACATTGCGTTCACACCGCCGACACCTGTTACACCGCGATGAGGATGAGGACACTGATATGGCAGAGGGGAAAATATTGGAGCTCAGATTTGCACACGGCACCGACATTGCCATTGCATCTGGATTTATGACCGCTATGGGCAGACGGCATTAAAGTTACCTGACAGCCTCTAGGAAGGCTGTCTCTTCCAAAACCACTGATTAGTGTGTATATACATCAATTTGGTTCATCTGCGGCATGGCTCGCAACTTCCAAGTCACTGGATTCTGCAGACGCTCACTTCTCACCCTTGCGGTCCTCACTCTCGCTCATCTTCTTATGGTAGGCAAGGAACATGTGATCGCCTTCGTCTGGCATATACCTCCAATGGCGACTCATGAAGTCATTGAAGGTAGCGGACCAGCTTGCGTCGCAAGTTGCTTTGTCGCGTGCATTCTTACTATCTTTTGAGACTGCCTGAACGGGGTGCTTCTCCCCTGCTTTCTCGTCCATCGTTCAAGTATTGGAAGACTGGCTTTCGCACAGCACAGAAAACCAAGTAACGTCTTAGAAGATAGTTTTGCTTTACAAAAGACCGGTCAATGGTGGAAAGAGAAAATCAGCTGCGAAAGCTGTGCAGTTCAATATAAGTATACATGAGGATGTCGGTGGAGGGGGCAGTATCACTCATGGTGACTACCCATTACTTATACAATGTCAGCTTCGTGCTTCCAGCTCAGTCACACTACAAACAAATGTCTGCGTCACTGTTGCTATGACATAGATTCGTCATTCACCTCCATGGTCTATGCCAGGTAGGGAACAGGAGTCCATACCACGACGCCTCTCTCCTGGCATTCCCATACTGCCTGGCTCTCCAATCACCTTCATGACAGCCAAAGCACTTGCGTCGTTCTCGTCCGAATATCGAGGTTGGCTCGACGCAATTTCTTCCACATGGAACCAGTGTAGCGTCTCGTAATTCCGGATTACTCCAGTGGCCACAGCTGAATTTCCTATCGCGTGTCTGACACATGGTGTCAGGAGTTAGTGGAAACTAATGGTGTTATTGTGTATAGAGATGAGATTGCAGAGAGGAGGTTGTACTGAATATGCTGGACCTTATATAGTGGCTCCATGCTGTATTCCAGCCTGCAAGAGATCAGGATGACTGCAACTTCACTGCAAATCTTGCAAGAGGATGACAGCCAGTATCATCACCATCGGAAGCAGGCACAGCATTGCCTACAAGCAGCTGAATCTGCAAGCCCCATCATCGTCCAGCAGCATCCCAAGCTCATAGAATAGTGCAGCTGCCTCCCCCACCCCCCTGCTTCCTCGCCGCCTTCTTCGTAACCGCCTTCCTCTTCTTCGCATTCTTGCGCTCTGTGGCAAGTGCCTCCATGTACGCAAACCTCTCGGCCTTGCGTCTCTGTTCCACGCACTCCGCACACACGATCTGGATGACTCCTGGTGTCAGTGACCTCCATTTGTGTGTGGGGCAGCCACGACCACAGAGATTCAACCCAGAGTGGTTCGCGTCTCTTGGATTCTTGGTGTAATAGAAACAACCGCATGCCATACGCTGAGCTGTGGTTGTACACATAATACTGACTGTGTGATCTTTGTAAGCTGTTCGAGTTGTTGTTATGGTGTATGTGTTCTGGGGTATGCTGTATCTATGCTTGTCGAGGGAATCTTGCTTCGTGTCGAAACCATTTAAGAAAGAGAGTGAGGAGAACACGCAGCTCCATCGATTCAGTATCCATGAGTCCGACTATATCATGAGTACGGCTCAGTCAAGAGCTTAGAGGATGACGTAGCAGCGTCCACCGTTCGCCGCCTTCTCTTCAGCAGCTTCCCTCTTCTTCGCAGCCGCAATTTCTCTGAGAAGTGCTTCCGTCTCTTTCTGTCTGGCGGCTTGTCGGTCTCTCTCTGCACAGGCCTTGCACTTGTATGGGAGTGGTTGCTCGGTTGACTTGAATCTGGAGCAGCCACGTCCGCAAAGGAAGAAGCTCTGGTCATGGACGTCCTTATCGTGCCAGCAACCACAGGCCATAAGCTTAGCATCGGTTTGGCACATCGTGATAGTTCGTGTGATTCGGCGAGGTGCTTCAGATGATTCGAAGGGCTCTTATCCTGGGGGTCGGCGTGTCTTAAATCCCGAGCAGTGTAATTTTGGTCGAGCTGTGATCTGTTTAGAGAACGGGGAGAAGTAGATCAGGGCTTTTAGAGGAGTACAAATGGTGACTCTAAACATGATATGACTAGAGCATCTGAGCAAGAGCCTAAAGAATGACGCAGAACCCTTCCTTCTGCGCCTTCACTCCTCTCTGCGCCTTCACTCCTTTCTGCGACCTCACTCCTTGCTGCGCCTTCACTGCCTTCTGCATCTCCATAGCACAACTGAAGCACAGCTGACGGCTTGGAAGCAACTTGGGGTTCGGTCTGCGTGTTTTATAGACTCTGCCACAGCTTGTGACGATATGTCGCTTCCCGTCTGGATCGTGCCAGTGACCGCAAGCCATGTGGTAGTCATTGCTCCAGCACATGGTGGTCTAAGCTGCGTTTCGAGCCAAAGGATTCGTGATCCGTGATCCGTGAGCGCGTTGATGCTAGGCTGAAGTCTGTGTGCGACGTGCACTGGTAATTCGGGATGCAGGTGCCTTTGGTTGAGAACCAGTCTACTATGGGTCGCAGGTCGCTGACTGACACTGTGACATTAGCAGGAAAGCGTCGGTCATGATAGCAATTAAATCATTAGTAGTTATTCACTGGACGGAGACGAATCAATAGTGGAAGCCTGATATGTTATGATACTGACCATAGCATATGAATGCTCTATGTCTTCTTGTTTCGAGCGCACGGCCGATCAATATATACAATGTGCGCCGTGATGGTAGTGAAAGAGATCATGACTTGGAAGAGACCCTTGACCAGCTGTTTCTGCGATCATTGATTAGCGGATAGCAATGGTTTCAGTGAACTGAGCCACTGACCTGCCTATGCCACCACGCAAATCTACTTGCTCTCGTCCTCGAGGATGCCCTCCTTCTCCAACCGTCTCCTCGCCTCCTCTAGTGCCCACGTCTGAATGCTGTACAGCTCATTAGCCGTTGTATAAACCCTTACCCGCATCATACTGACCTAGTATCCGGCTTGAAGGCATATCCGACCGCGCCAGCAACGCAACCACCGCAAAACATCCAGTAGAAGATGGTCTCCCAGCCCTCCTTCTCATACTTCTGACCAGGCGCGATACCCCACAACCACCCATTGGGGGGATCGTAATGGCTTCCGTGCGAGTCGCCTCCCGCTCTTCTGGCGCTCACGCTGAACTGCTGGCGGGGTATGGCGGTCGTGGGTGTCTTGCGAAGACAGCGGAGGTTCCGCGCTTGCGAGGGGCGGATGAGCGGCATTGTGCTTCGATGGCTGTCGGTATCGACTGTCGAGGTCTGAGAGAGGGGTCTCTTGACCAGAGAGTCGTGTCGTGAGTGGAGATCTGAGGTTGTTGGCGTGGAGGGCGGGATTTCTGGCTGTCGTGAGGTTCGTGACTGAGTACACCGCCAAGCCAATGCGCCATCGGCGGAGTGGATCTACAAATTCGGCGCCTGAGGCACCTAGGACTCCTCCATCAGTGCCAGAAGATGAACAGATCACGAAGTCAGGAGAGTCTGGACACTTAATTTCGATTCTCAAATCATGCTATCATATTAGATGCTTGTGCTCATTCAGCTATCAGACACCCATCCGTCTACCCGTCGTGGTCATATCATCTTCGCGTGGCCTCAAGCCACAGTCCCATCATTCACATTTGTCTCGTTATAGTCGCGAGACACGTCCCATTTTTATGCACATTTCCCACTCGTCCCTTCCAAGGTTATTTACAGATACACAAGCTGTAGGAAGAGCTTCCATAAATAAACGCCGAATGCATAATGCGAAAACATGAAGAGGAAGACGAAGCTTCTCGAAAAATGCGAAACAATCTTTGAGTCTCCGGGTATCATCATCATCTCCTTGATCGCGAAGCTGTTCGTCGTGTTCGACCTCCTGAACTGCCTGGAATGGCTGTTAGTGAATGTCTACGTGAGATGCATGCGGATCAGACTTACTGCTATCATAGGAGTAGTAGCTGTCGTAATAGCTGCTCGAGATGTCGCTCTTCTCGTCATGCTTTCTATCGTGCCTCCTCTTCAATCCCAGTGCAACGGCCAGGCCACCAAGACCCAGACCAAGCGCACCTAGACCTCCAAAACCCTTCTTCTCCTTGGGCGGTGGAGGCGGCCTGCCTGGTCGTCCGCCAGCCGCGCTACCGTACCATCGCCTGCCAGAGCCAGCTGCACTGCCATAGCGTCGGTGCTCGTCGATGTAGGTCTCCTCGACGACTCTTCTCTTCTTCTTCTTGCCAATGCCGAGAAGAGCGAGGATGCCATCGAAGCCAGCCTTCAGGCAGCAGCAGAGGCAGATCAGGACGAGCAGGATGATGCCAGCAATGACACCAATGACGATACCTGCAATGGCGCCGCCAGAGAGACCTCCACCACCGCCACCGTTTGCCTCAACGAGTGTGCCGTTCTGGCCAGTCGCGATTGGTGTTCCATATGGAACTGTGGTTGTCGGCGTCATGGTCATTGTCGTGAGTACGCCGTTGATTGTGGTCGGTCGTGTTGGCGGCTGTCCAGCAATCACTGCAGTCGTGGTGAAGCCACCATTGCCTGCAGGTTTGCACTGGCCACTGTTCCAATCGAAGCAGTACATGCCACTTGAGCAGCACTGCTTACCACACGGTGATTCGTTGTTGGCCCAATTTGGCTTGCAGTCGCCGCTGCTCGAAGTGCCCGTCGCTACCGCCGGAATGAATGAGCTGTAGATGGACGTCATGGTGACTGCGCCGGTCGTTGTCCATATCGTTGTGTATAGTTGCCAGTTCCCACTTCCGCCTCCTGCAGCTGCCGTCGCAACTCCTCCTCCACCACCTCCGGCAACATCAACGCAGATAGCTTGGTCTTGCGCATTCGTTCCGCATGTCTGGCTGCCCGTCACGCAGCATACTTGGCCGTAGTAGCCGCAAGCAAATGAGCCCGAAGCGCAGCTGCCTTGCCTCTTCTTCAGCTCGAGCGTCGAGTTCTGTAACGACAGCGCCTCATTCTCATGTGACAGCTCTTGCACCAGCTCGGTAAGTCGTGATAGCGGCCCAGCGTTTGTGGTTTGCGTGCTCGAAAGAAGGACTGTAACCAATGCCAGCAGCGTCGACGGCGCCTCGAAGAGCCTCATGATGGGCAATCAGCCCGTCAATTGCGGCCAGGAATGTTCGGTTTGTGTCGCTTGCCCTTTGTATCGTCCGGAATGCGGGCTTTCGCACGGTGAAGGAAGGTGGGGTTGATCGATGCCGGTACGATTCTGCAGGGCACCTTTACCACACTGTACACTATCTCTCTGCTCGTGCATGCAACGCTCAAGTGCAAATGAACCGACAGCGACAACGATGTGAATTCGAAGATTTGTTAGCGCTTCTGAAGTTTGTGTGAGGAGTGTGTGGAAGGGGAGCAAAGGGAAGTGTGTCCGATACTGCTACTATGCTTCTCGTCGTGGTAATGCGATGGCTGCGCTCCAGCCGCTGTATTTTTGCGACACCAACCTCTCGCCGGTAGCTCCCTCGGGCAAACTCGAAACCTGGTTCTATGCGCTGGCAGATGGTTCGTCAACAGAATTTTATTGTTATAGAGGTCTGAATATAGCTCTACACCGTGGTTGCTATGCGATGATGCGCTGTAAACAAATTAATTGTCGGTGATGTCGCAGGCGGGACCAGAGTGGGTCCAAGCGCGCGTGGCACTGGGCAGGGCTGGCTCCTGTGTCTCACGACAGCAGCCTCTCACACAACGTCACTTCGTTCAAGTAATTCTTGACTATTGCTCATCAGCATGCCTCTACGCGTGCTATCGTCAACAAGATTCTTTGAAGTTGCTTCGGCGCAATTGCTCAAGAGGTCCCCGCTGGAACCTGAGAACACGGCCACTTCCGCTGCAGGAACCTTGCGGCTGAATCAAGTCCCACGGGAATTGCTGTCGCGATGAATCGGATGCGTTATTGCCAGAACTTTAAAGTGATATCGCGTACGACGGCCCCTCGGTGGTCTTAATAAGACGATCACGAAGACCGTTCTGGCCAGTACAGACGACAAAATGCCCGATACTCGGCCTTGCCTAGCACGACGGAGCGACTCTCCCCAGCAGCCGAGATAGATCAGCCCGGCAAGCTGCAACCGATGCTCTCATGGACCAGTACAGTACTGACTGCGAAAGTACTGTACGAGACAAGGCTACAAACCTTTGGCAGATGCTACAGGTCACACTTTGCTCGCTGACCAAAGCTTCAGCCAAGATAAGATCGGCTTGAGCCTTGCCGACATGCCCCAGGCATGCTCGCTTCGACACGACTTTATGGTGGTGTCCACAAGTTCGAGACGAACTCTTGGCCCGGAAATAAGCCAGCAGAACTACACCAAGCTTCGACAAATCCGCTAGTGCCGTCTGCTTCTGTTGAACCCCACCACTCAGCGGTGGCAGAAAGAAGAATGAAATCATTCCCGTGCCGATGCTCCGCTGTCGTGGTAGATATGGATTGTGGAGCATACATATGGGAATCCACTCCCGAGACCAGCAGTTTTCCGTTCGTTTTCTCTTATCACCATGAGATAACTCGATTTACCCTCTCACACATGCGCTCGTCACAGCCTATCGCTTCTGTTCGTGGTTCGCTGGTGTCGTTATCTTCATGACGATGTCTGACAAGGCTGCGGGAACAATGAAAGAGCATGGACAATCGGGGATAGACCTCCGTGCTGACAACACGGATCTCGAGAAGCAAGACACTCCAGAGTATATCGATACTCAGAACTCGGACCGTATCTCGAGAGCATCCAGTGATTGCGACGGAACGCCATTATCTCGAGAACCATCGCTTGCCCGAACGATTATTTATTTATTTATTTATTTATTTATTCATTCATAGACTGTCCCAACCGCCCTTTCGGCAGTTA